>CAVNYN010259257.1:0-84661 GCA_963692815.1 Nyctanthes arbor-tristis
GACGCTCTTCCGATCTATTGTGGTTGTGGGTGTGGTGGAGGTGGCGGCGGCGGCGGCAGTGGCAGTGGCGACAACTGGTAGATGGAGAAACCTAATCTAAACGAACTCTAAGAGATATAATGAAGTGTATATATATATATATATATATAGATAAATTAATAAGATCGGAAGAGCACAACATTTACTAATCTAAAAAAAATAAATAAATATTCAAGAAAAGTATATCTGCAAACTAAAATGGTATAATTACAATTAGTTTCGATTTATGGTGTAAAATAAAGTGTACACTTAAAAATGGTATATATTCTCTAATTATCTCTTTTTTTTATTTATTTAAACTATTAAGTACCATTTTCAAAGGTATCAAGTAAGATGAGATAAGAATAAGCGCATAAAAGCATCTTCAACAGACTTTTTATTTTTTTGGCACAGACTCTTTATTTTAAAGAGCATATATGTTCAATCAAATAAAGAACATCTTTAGTTTCAGAAAAAAAATTAAAGAACATCTTTAAATTTAATTTAAAGAGAGAAAATCTTATCTCCTCTAACAAGCCCTCCATTTGTAACTCTTTATTTTATACACTTTTCAACAAATATTTAATGCGTTCTCTCATTAAAATTTTAATTTTACATTTTAAAAATTTAATGAAAAATGAAGTTTAAAAAAGTCTTATTTAATCAAGAAATAATTGTTGATCTTTGGAAATATTTATTAATTTATTAATTATTATATAGAGAGTGAGTTTGACTTTCTAAATTTGAAAAGCCATACTTTATTTTTAAAAACTTAAAATTGAGATTTTATTGAAATTTAGTTTTATGTTATGTTATGTTATGACTCTTTAAAATAAAGAAAATTTTGAATTTAGAAAGTTTATTAGAGATGCTCCAACATGACAAAACTAGGTATCTCTAATATTGTGACATCCCAATTCTTTTAATTATCTATTCTATGAAGTCGATTAAAAATATAAGGACCCAATTTAATGTGCACACAAAATTTAGGATTAAAGTGGAAACAAGAATTTGGTAAAAAAAAAGAAAAAGAAAATTTCCAGAATTTTCGGGAGACTTGGCTAGGCCAAGTAACCCATATATATATATATATATATATATTTTATATGAAACAAAAGCCAACAACACAAAACAAGAAGGAAAAAAAAGAGAGGGGGCCGAAAGTTTATGCAGAAGAAGAAGAAAAAAAAGGTTTAAAGAATCTTAGAATAAGGGAGAAGAGAAATACAAGGCACAAACAAGTAAGCTTTCTTGGCCTTTAACTTATGGAGTTATATAAATTGAAGAATATGAGTTGTTAGGGTTTACTAGAGTTTTATAAATATACAATACTAGGTTGTTGCTTTACTACTACACAATTTAAAGGCATGAAATCATGTTGGGATTATAAATGTAACATCCCGTGAAATTCCTCTAGTTGAAATAGGGATATCTTCGGATTAATAATTGGACAAGTGGAACTCTTTGCATTGGTGGAACTCAAAGTCTTTAGGGAACAAGAATAAAATTCGTCCATATATGGTGCATGGCTTTGGAAACTCACAAAAAACTTTCCAAAAACTCTATTTTGTCTCTCCAAACAAGGCTTAGCTCATACACATATAGAATCCACATTTTAAGGTTACTTTGCTTAGATTTTCCAAGGATTTGAAGGTGTTTTGTCATTGATTGTCAAGTCTCCATTTCAAAAGTTCAAACAAGCAAGGTGAGTAATCCATTTCTTTGGTTTAATTGCATGCATAAGTTTCAAGAAAAGGTATGTGTTTTGATTATTGTTAAAATGATTTCTTGCATAAGAAGTGCTAGGGTTCCTCTACCCAATTTGTTTTGTTTGCTTTGATTTGATCCATGTTAATCGTTATGGATTGAAAGTTTGGAAATCCGGTAAAAGCAAACCGGAAATTGATGTGAATCAATTGTGTTGCCATTGGTATTTGAAAGGCAACGAGGCGCCATGGGTAGTAGGATTTCTAGTATTTGGGGCCCTATATTGTGATCAAAAGGATTTGTGCATCTTGAAGTTCTTAAGAATGAAGCATGAAACGATTTTTATTAACCTTTGATAAACCAAATTGATGTATTATTCACGGGGTATTTTTATACTCACCTTTTATATGACTCTCTTTTATAGATGATCCAACGAAGAGTAGTTGAAAAGAAAGCCGAAGAGTGGAGGATGTCTCACGATGCAAGCCGGATAATGCATGTGATAGAAATAGATCTTTGGGCGTATTATGAGGATGAGCCTATGTTTATTATGTATTTAGGCACCTCATATGAGTTCGAGATCTATTGTGCCTTCTCCCTCAATCTTGTGCACCATGACAAGATTATGAGGGATAGGCCAATGTTTCTAGTCTAATTATGTGTATGGAAGCTACTATATTACTAAATAAAATTTGGCTTTTGTGGAAGGTTTTAACACAAGACATGGAATCCTAATTTTTACTTGTAAAGGTTTCCAAATCTTGTGCTCTGTTTTATATATATATAAAGTGACTTTTATATATATTGTGTTTCTTGTTCTTATTATAGATACTACACTTAAAACTAATTAAGATGACAAACAATATTATTTCATCTAAGGAATAAAAGAGGTTTATTGGCAAGTCGTGCCCTCGATTTTGGACAAAAGTTGTGAAAAGAAATTTATAACGCTTCCGACAAATTCATTTAGTAATAAAACTTTAACCAATGTTTTTAATTATCGAGAGGTGTGACAGAATTAAAGCAAATTATCTGTAAAAAAACAAGTGAGAAAACGCAAGCCACACAAGGGTGGGACAAAACTAATTCTCTATAGAGAAAGAAAAGGACAATCTAAAATTAAGAAGGATTTGATTTTAAATAAATGTTGTTAACAAATTTAGTTAAGATAATATGTATAAGTTTATATATGTGTGAATTTAATTTATTATTATAATTACATCAATCTAATAAATTATTATATATAGTTAAGCAGTATTTGTAAAAGTGGTAAAAATAAATGCCAACAACCTGATTTTTAAATTCTAAAAACGTGACTTGAACTTTAGAATTTGGAAGATCAATTGTATGCTTTCTCATAATTTTCCCATATTTTTTTAAAAGTTCCCAAATAAAACAAAAGTCCAAACCTATTATTGTCTAACCCCGTAACCCTAGCTGAAATCTCAACACATTCTCTTTTTCTTTTCTTTCCATTTTCTTTCACTTTTACCTTGGTTTGAGGGTACAAGGGTGGCGCGTGACAAAGGGCTGGCGGAGGTAAATCGAAGTAGTGGCCAACGTCGAACTAGAGAAACTCGTCCTTACAAATAGATCTATTTCTTATGCTCCATGTGTGGCCTGCTTCCATGTAACACCCCCAGTTTTAAACAACCCAGATACTGCTAAATCCATTCTACGTCTTTTAAAAAAAATACGGAATTTCAAAATTTAAAACAACACTAAATAAGTGTAAATTTTTTTTTAAATAAGCGACATAATATAACAATTGTCAACAATAACAAAATTTCTAAACTTTGAAATAATAATACTGTCAATAGTTATTCAAATATCAGCAAAACATTAACAGTTAAACATTTTTTCCTTCTTTTTTTTCTTTTCGTTCATTTCAATTGCCATCCTCGGCTGAGTCGCTGCCAGCTCCAGTACCTAAAATGTTTTAAAATAAAGAATGAGTACTTCGAAGAAACACTCAGTAGATTCCTGTGCACAAATCTTTAAAACATGTAACACATATTATGCACCTAAATACATGTACAAGCGTAAACTTATGTTTGTGGGCTTGCTTTACAATAAGCTAATTGTCTGTGCCTGTAGGCCCACCAGAATGACGAGTTAAGTCTGTGGGCTCCCGATTAAGGTAAGCTAATTATGCGCATATCTTTCTATATTTCCATAAATCACATTCAAGCATATGAATAAGCACATAACATGTAATTGCATCTTATTTTCATAAAAATGTGCACACATAACTTTAGAAAACAATTTTAGTAAGGAATTTACCGTAATTTGCTTTTCCTTCTGAGTTGGAGCTTACGGGCGATCAATTATGCTTCAAGTCACGCGCCTCTTCTATCAAATAGGTAAATAATAATATAAGTTAGAAATTTTTTTCCAAATGATTAAATAAAATATGGAACTAAATTGTGAAGTTTGAAAGTTTTAGATCAAAATATAAACTTTAAAAACTTTAGGGACTGGAATGAGTAAATCTGAAACTTTAGTGACTGAACTAGAGTTTTTCAAAACCTTGGGGACTAAAATGTATAAAACTGGAGCTTTAGGTTTAACTTAGAACTTCAATAAAATACAAGGACTAAAATCAGGAAAATGTAAACTTCAGAGACTGATTTGTTTTAAACTGAAGATTTTGTACTTATTCAGATGATAAAATAAAATATAGGGTTTTAATAAAATAATTTGAAACAGTAGGGACCCAAATGGACGCATATCAAACGTGGAGGACCTGAATGACAATGTGGATTGAATCAAAATCCCTAACTGTATTCATTTTTTGCCCCAAATCTGGAAGGGTTATACTACATAGACGAAGTAACTTACAAAAAGTCTAACAAAACTGATACATGACACAATCTTGTTCTTCAACACATCACATCGCTTTTACATCAACACCAATCACACAAGCCACATATCAACTTTGTCAAATTTTTCGTCACTAATTTTGTCCAATTAGAATTATTCAATATGGAATTGAGACTCAGAGTGGGTGTGAGAGGGTGTGATCGATGGTGAGGGACGATGGTTTGATGGAGGTTCATAAGTTGGGTGTGATGGCCTCGGTCGACTCGAGGTAGGTTCGAGTATGGCCCTGGGTGTGGTTCGAGGCTCAGGGTTTGAAGCTGGGTTTGGGTCGTGAAAAGCAGTGGCTGCTTTTGTGGCCGAGAGTTGGGTTTGAGTCGCGGTGGCTTTTGGGATTTATAGCAGAGGGTCGCGACCAGGTTTAAGGTTTCGGGTGTTTGCTGAGAGGTTCAAGCGATAGAGACTATGGGTTTGCGAGGGGGTAGCGCGAAAGAGAGGTCTGACCAAGGCCTAGAGCTCGCGATTGAGGGCAATGGAGGGGTGATTTAGGTGAGAGATGGTGGTCAATAGTGAGGGTAACTTCTCAGGTTCTTGGTTTGTGGTTCAATGGCAATTGTTTTATAGTCTCTTGGGCTAAAACTTTGGGCACGAGAAGGGTGGCGACTGTGGCGCTGATGAAGGAAGCAGTGGTGGTCGATGGGAAGAGAAGGCAGTGGCCGCCTTGTTTGGAGCAGAACAGTGTTGACTGCTTTCTTGGGGTCGAAGGGACGGTCGGTACTGGCAGTATTACAGTGGGCAGAATCAAGCTTGGTCAATTCTGCATATGGGAATTTGCAACTAGGGCTGCTTTTACGAAGAAGGGCAGAGATGGCTACTCTGTTCTCTTTGGGTGTGCGTGCGTGCATATGTATTTGTGTGCATATATGAATAAATAAATATACACACACCTGTGAATGAATTCGTAGAATGTATTTCTCCGGCATGGGTGTGCTTTTGATTTCTGAGATTGAGTGTAGTGTATGCTAGAAATATATGTATTTCTATGTACGTGCTCCTGATGGTGTGTATATGAATTGCTGTAGGATGGTAAGTTTCTGGGTGTATAAATGCCTACGTATATAACACGAGAGGAGTCTGTGTATGATAGAGTTTTTGAGGAATCAAAGGAAATCTGATAGGATTTCTTGGTGTAAATCTAGCTGAGATTGAAGTACAGTTAGAATTCATTACCTAAAAAATTCAATGTTGTTAAGAAATGACACCAAAATGGGCCATAAAATTGTTTGAAAGTTTAGATGAATTTTCTTGAGCTTCGAATTGGGCTTGAGAGTTAAAATATTATATGAGTTTAAAAATATGATGGACTTAATATATTGGGCTAAATTCTAAATGGACCAAAAAATAAAATAATCAAGACTTGGGCTTAGGTGCATAAAATACAATTTGGGCCGAATCTTCTTGGATAATGGACTTAGTTTATTAATCTGGACTCGAATTTAAAATTCAGAAAAACAAGATTCAATTAATCACAAATTTACGTTTTTCTTTAAAATAACCAGGTGAGAGATGATAATTTTTTAAAACCTTTATCTTGACCAATTATTAAATAATAAACTAGGGTGGTAGCAACACACTTGAATTTCTTTAAAATCTTTAAATGGCAAATTTTCATTTAGGAAAATCCAGTCGCTACATTCCTTGTGTCATTTTAGATCTATATTTGCTGGATTGATCTCTCTCTTCTCTCTCATTTGTTCATCTTTTCTTGAGTGTTTGTGACATGTGGGCTGTTTATGATTTTTTGACTGTATTCTTCTGTATGCGGCTAATTAGCATTATCTACCTCTAACGTTTGAGTTTTCTGAACTTTTCATCTCTATCATTTCAAACTTAACAGTTATACTCTCAATTTCAATATTTCTGCCGCCATCTATCTTTTCTATTAATTAATGTTGGTTTGACCATTAAATGGTTAATTTTTTTTCTTCTTTTTTAACTAAAAGATCAATATAGCCTCAAAATATGAAGTTATACGTGAGTTTTTTGGATGTTCAAATTCTCTATTATATTAAAATAGAAATTTTATTTTGTCTATACACACGTATGTTATTATGCATGTGTACATACGTGGCACACATTTAGGTTACAAGTGTATGGTGCTAGTAGCTTAGACGTGTGCGACATATATATGCATGTAGGCAAAATAAAATTTTTCTATAGTATAATTAGTGAATATCCTACTTAATTTCCAACTTAAACAGATTAAATTATTCTAATTTCTTTTACTTTAAGTTATTTTTGAAAATTTTTAATTCTTCCATTTCCTTGAGCTTTTAATTTGATGTGAATTTTTTTTGTTAGTGTTGGTTTTAACGTGGCGTAAAAGAGAGGGTTTGAGAAGAACAGTTTTCTATTCTGATTCTTTTGATTTCCAATTCTTTCTAGATTTCAAGGACATCTTTTTCTTTTAGAAAAAAAGTTGATCATCTAATGGTGATACGCCAAAAGATTTTAATCAAAGTAGTAAATTGTGCCAGAAAAGTTGAAATTAATGCTGCAAGTGTTAAATTTGAAGCAATATGGACGAAAAGCACAACAGATCTAAACGTTTGGGGAGGGGCTAGATTAGTGCTAATTATCCAAAATTCAAATTTTAATATTTTGAGGGTATGTTGGTCTTTTAATAAAAAAATTTGACCATTTAATAGTTAAACTAACGTTAATTGACCGAAAGGTCAATGGCTACAGAAATGTTGAAATTGAGGGTGTAACTACTAAGTTTAAAATAATATGGATGAAAATCGTAGAGAACTCAAATGTTAGGGGGTAGATAATGCTAATTAGCCTATGTACGTATATCCCATTGTAGCAAAAGGGGTGTTTCTCAACATAAATATTTTAAAAAAATAATACTGTTTGTAAAAAAATAAATAAATAAAAAAATAAAAAATTTCGTCAAGTTCTCCCACTGAACCTGCGAACCGACCCAATCCGATTCGGTTTACAACATTCTAAACCAAAATCAACCCACCCCAAGTCGTTGCGACCCAAACATACACGAATCGGGTCGGGTCGTGCAGTTTTGGCGGTTCTTTGGGTGAGATGCCCAACCCTAATACTAATCATAACAAATGATCAAAACAATTATGCCAAACAATTAAGGGTATGTTTGGACATTAATTATAATCAATTGGTTTATAATTTTGAATTTTGAAAACGAAATAAATTTGAGTCTGAGAAAGATTTCCAAACCAGATAATTGGATTTGAAATAAAAAACCGTGCAAACTTGAGAAAACATATTTTTTGAGCGGGTCCCACATATCAAGCGGGAGAAAGTGATTTCAAAAACGCCCAATTTTTTAAAAATAGATTGAATAGAAAAGAGACGTTTGAGGAAAGATCCCAAAGCTATCCGCAATTCATGGCGAGAACCAAACAGTCCGCACATCGGCAACCTAGTAGCCGCCGTAGATCCTCCGGTCACCTCTTTAACTCTCTCTCTCTCTCTCTCCCTGTTCGCGTTCATATGCTTAAATGGGTGTGTTTATATTTTATTATATTTTACTCTTTCTGCATAACTTTTCGAACCCTAATTTTTTACTTTCGATATGAAATTTCAGCTCCAGAGGCTAGTCCGTCAACTCCAAATGCGCAGGTACTCCATGCTTTTCGTCACTTGCGCTAGACGTGCATCCCAACCTTCTTTTTTACGAGGATTCTTGAGGTGGTAAATGTGACATTTGTTTACTGATATGTTTCTTTGATTAGCCATCAGCTGCTAGAAGAAGCCCAAGGAAACGAGCAACACGTGAGTTGCTCTGTATTTCTGTTCTGTTGTTATTTCACTTATTTGTGATAATAAGCAAGACGGAGATGAAATTTTTTTTTATCTGTCAACGTACTCAATTAGTTTTACATCTTTATTTAACTTCCTTTTATTTTTTTTGGATTGGGAAATGTGGGCGTGGCGTTTGGTTTATTATAGCTGGAAGAGATCGACAAGAGAGGAAAAAGCGAAGGAATAGGCCCGGTACAGTATCTCTCCGTGAGATACGGAGATATCAGAAGTCTTTTGCCCTTCTCATTCCTGCTGCTCCCTTTATCAGATTGGTAATTCCATGCAACCATCTGCTTGTTGCTGTCATTTTGCTGTGGAATATATTCAGTTTCTTGATTTACAAATAATTGTTGGGGTTTAAAATTTCATGGCTTTCTTAAGGTAGAATTTATGAACCTAGCGTTCCTATTCCAGTTATGTGATGAAAACATGTCCAAGGAAATTGATAATATGAACTATAGCTGTAATAAAATAATCAATTTTGGATATTCTTTTTTCCCTAAATTTTTGTGATGTAATGTTTAGTTTATACAATGATATTTATGGGGATTATTGACGTATACAGTGATACGTTTGGGGATCATTGATGTATACAATGATATTTATGGGGATTATTGATGTACTCAGTAAACCAGTTACGGAATGTCTCACGGCTTATTATGTGGTCAACTAGTTTCTGATGCATTTACTATGTAATTTATGCCATTACAACGTATTCAGAGTTCCAAAATGCTTATCTACCAATGTTGATAATGTAAAGAATAGCATGTCATTGAACCATCTGAAGCATTAAGACTGTCATATGGCTTTGACACTCAAGATTTATTTGATCTTAACAGAATCCCAATACGCTACATTCAGCATGTATTTTTGCCTTTTAATGGAATTGAATATTTGATATCTGGTACCTATATACTTATATCAGTTAGGTTGGTGTTTTTGTTTTAGAATAGAAATTAAATGAGTGGTGAGAAGTGGTTAGTACTTGTGGTTGATGAGAATATGTGGATGAAAATGGTTTTAACTAAACAAAAATAGCAGACTAACCCAATAGAGTAAGAAGGAACAGACAATTCTGTGCCTCATTAGAATTTATACCATAGGATTAATTCTTTGCCACTTTAACAAAACAAAAATAGCAGACTAACACAATAAAGTAAAATGGAACTGACAACTCTGTGCCTCATTAAAATTTATAAGATAGGGTTAATTCTTAGTTACTTTAACAATACAAAGTTAGCAGACTAACCCAGCCAATAGGGTAATGGAATAGACAATTCTGTGCCTCATTAGGATTTATACCATAGTGGTAATTCTTTGCCACTGCAGATGTTATGTACTGGAAGATAACCATTACACCACTTCATTGCAACAGATCTTACTTCATTGCAACAGATTTACTGTTTTGTTTGATACAAATGTAGCGGTAAATAATGTTTAAGTAATAGCTATTAAGCACACAATAATGTAGTGATAAATATTTAGCACATATTAATTCTAGCAAGTTGTTACTCTAAATAAAATCGAATCACCATATATACTCTTGATGTGTCTGTTTTAACGCCAGCATGATGATTTTGTCCTATTTGAGGACCATGCTCTTGGGGTGGTTACCTTAAGGTTTTGTAAATTCCTTAAGGGAATTGCGTCCCCCACGAATCACTCTTAAAACCATCAGGCCCCTGAGACCAAGGCTTAGAGATCAATTCCCAGGGGACGAGATTCCCATAGGGAATTCTCTTTCTTATTTCAACGGAAACTTCACAAAATTTAATTTCATGGCATCTATCCATAAACCTTCCTTTTCAGTCTCCACGAACTTATCAAAAGGTGTAACATTCTTTCCATTTGACCTCAATCTACAGCATATCTCAGGTTATTTGGACAAAAAGTTTCATCAAGTTTGTTACTTGAGTAGTAATATTAGGAAGCAGAAAAAATATGGCATGGAGCATATTTAGCACATGGCCAGTTCCATGATGAAAGATATGGAGCAATTGTCCAAAAATACACAGCAATGTACATTGTCTCTAAAAGTTAGCATATCCTTTGAATTTGTTTTATGAGCACACAGTTCACTGAGTTCCTCATTGGTCTATGGTTTGTGCAAAGCAATCTTAGCAAGGAAATGCTAGAATTTCAAAACAGAGCACAGATTTTGGCTATGGCATAATAACATCATAATTGAAAACCCGGACGTAGAAAGTAAGCTTACATTGAAAATACTACAAGACTAGCATGCTAATACTGCATTCATTTTTTGAACCTTTTTCCCGCCATAAATATGTGTTACTTTCTTGACAAGGGGAAAAATAAATAATACCCCTAGAATTTCAATGCACAGATCCTAGAAGTAAGATTTGTGCTTGTGAATGTCAAGGAGTGAAGAGGGGAAAAAAAGAAAAGAAAAGAAAAGAAAACCATATGCAGGATTTAGGGGGACCTGAACAGCGCCGTATCTTCCTCAACATTAGACTGTATTTCACAAACAGCCACTGCTTCATCCTCTATCTCCTTCAGCATTTTCCCCCCTCCATATCATCCAGATCTGCCCATCAATACAAACATGGGCATGTCAAAAAGTTAAGGTTTTTAGATAAATTAAGAAGATAAACTATAAAGAAATTCAAAATTGCAAGGACTTCGAACTCTGAGAGACATTGAAGCGAGAATGAAGGGAAAGACGTTTAGGATTTTCGATAGTAAAGAAGATAAACAGGAAGAAATTTGAAATTGCGGGAATTGTGAGACATAATTGGGAAAAGAATGAAGAGCAGAAGAGTTAGGAGCAAATAGGCTAACAATTTCTGTAAACTGCCGGAAGCTAGAGCCGGCAATGACGGGAATTAGAAGAAGGGATTGAAGAAGTAAGTGATTCTGAACTTTTTTGTGGATAAACATATGTGGTGGATGGATATAGTACTTTTAAGTGCCTGTTCGGGGAGAAAACCTCCATAAACGGTTGGTGAAATATTTATTTGCTAAATTCCATTCATGTGTCTGTTTGACATCACAAAGTTACATTTCTCTCTTAGTTTCTGATAGGATATGGGCATGCTGCCATTTGTTCTGTTACTTCTCTTATTATGCTTACTTCCTTGCTTAGAACATTGAATGTGCCTAGGCGACAATTCTATCTCATCCTCATTCCTTCCACTGTCCTCTAATTTGTTTCCAATTGAAAGCCATAATAACTGAAACCATCTTATGGTTTGAATTTCTTTATGAAACCAAGCCCATCTGTTGCTTCTTTAATTAGTTTTGAAGATCATAGTCATTGACCTTTGAATTGGTGGGGATCAACTTGTTTTGTGTTGGACTACATGAATGCTCTCAGTTATCAATATCGCATAGTTTACTAGAGACAGATAATTTTAGTACTAACAAGATGGTTAATATATTTTTGTACTCTCTCCATATTCATTAACATCATTTTGTCGTCGGACTTCTAGCTTTCTACAGAAATGTAACATCAAGATTTAGCACAAGATACACCAACAAAAAGTTAAAATGCACAATGTCTTTGCTTTTGTACTTGATTTTTCCAGGAATGTGAAACACATTGTATATGTAAAATTCTACAGGTAAAAGAGATTAGTCAATTCTATGCACCAGCAATCTCTCGTTGGGCAGCAGAAGCCTTGGTAGCCCTTCAGGAGGTATTAGGCTCTTTCAGAATTCGATTACTCATAGAAACATTTTTGCAATTGTGTTGTCATGAGACACTTCTATCTACTGACAACTTTATTCAAGATCTTCTGGTGTTCTGGCGCTATTTGCTTCTAAATCTAACTGTCAATATCTTTCTATTCTTGCTATGGCATAAAGAACAAAACATTGAACATTTCTGTGGATAATCCTTTTTATGAGAGTGTATTTCACAATGTTGTGTAAATAGTTTCCAGCCTACAACTCTGATATGCGTAAATGGTTACCATAATGTGTTGTTCTATATAGCTGGCTATTTTTGCAGGCTGCTGAGGATTATATAGTGCAGTTGTTTGAAGAGGCAATGCTATGTGCGATTCATGCTAAGCGTGTGACATTGAGTAAGTTTTGCTTGTTAGATGCCTCATCGTTAATAATGTGAAAAGTTGCCAATCATATGTGGTGTTATAACTTATAATTACCCATTGTAGTTTCTTTTGTACCATTTCTTCTTCTTAGTCTATTAGGATGAATTTTCTGAATGGCAGGCATGTTTTAGATCGGTTAAAGTATTTTCAGTAGATAAGAGCACTTCACTTGGAAGCTTAAAGTATTTTCAGTAGATAAGAGCACTTCACTTCGTCGACAGCCTTACTGTCTCGTTTCCATGCTATATATTTTTCATCCAGCTACCATGCTCTTTTTATGGATTAAGAACTTGATACACGACATGCGATGATAATTTAAGTTGTTTAGATTACAACTGGAACGAACTGAGAGAGTATTGCACCAGGATCATTCAGACCGAACATTCCTAATTCAGTGAAGTATTGTTTTTCTTACTGCTCAGTGAAGAAGGATTTCGAGCTGGCAAGGCGAATTGGAGGGAAAGGCCAACCTTGGTGAGAGATCGCATGTCACCGTGCTAGATGGTAGCCCATCAAACATGACATATATTATTTAACAACTGTATGGCTGTAACGTAGAAGCGGAAGGATGGGTATGCCCACTGTATTCCAACTGGCGAAGAGGATGGTCAGAGGAGTCTTTATGAATGGAGAGACGAGGTTTCACACCTTATTGTAGTTTGTATATGTACAAAATCACTGTTTGTAAGCCCCTTCAAAATTTCATCAATAGGCACCTTTTGTAGTTGCTATGTGAAATGGCTCTTGAAAGAATTTGCTAAATTACAGGCAATTTAAGTAACTTATCAAGTAAAAAATTATTATATTTTTTTTCAACTTTTTAATTTATATTGAGAATTATATAGAGGTGATTTTGCTTGGGTAAAGTAGAAAATCAATTGTAGAATTAACAAAAGTTTGTGATTTGTCATTGGGTTAATTTCACAAATTGTCTCCAATTTTTGGGTGAAGAATTAGTTTTGTCTCCATTTTTTTTTTTCACACCCCATATAGCCTTTAACTTTTGATAAATACACAAAAAGTGTTTTTTTTCACTATTCTATAAAATTTTTAAACAAAATGAAGATTATGTCTTTTAAACTTTTAAATTTTTTAAAAAAAATTTAAAAATAATAAAATAATTAAAAAAATAAAAACACCCAACCCCAACCCCACCCTTTACCACCGGCAGCAATTTTGTAATCCTTCCCTTTTTGGTTGCCGGACCAACAGCCAAAATATAGCCATTTCTGGCAGCACAAATAGGGGGAGGAGTCTCTCCCCCATTTTGCCCTACTTGGCCATCGGAAATGGCAGCCAATCTACTGTTTTGAGCAGCCACAGTACGGGGGAGACTTTCTCCCCATTTTGTCAAAATGGGGGCGAGACTCCCCTCATTTGTGCTACTAGAAATATTTCGATTTCTGGCAGCATTTTGGATGCCGAAAACAGCAGCATTGGCTGTCATTTCCAGCATCCAAAGGGGGGGGTGAATTCCACCTATTTGCTGCCCGTGGGGGAGGGTGGGGTTGGGTGTTTTCTTTTTCTTTTTTAATTTTAATTTTCAATTATTTTTAAATTTTTTAAAAAATTTAAAAGTTTAAAGGGTATAATCGTCATTTTGTTAAAAAATTTATGGAATAGTGGACAAAAAGACGATTTGTATGTATTTATCAAAAGTTGGGGGCTGTGAAGTGTGAAAAAAAAAGTTAAGGATGAAACCGATTTTTGATCCGAAGGTTGTGGACAATTTGTGAAATTAACCCTTTGCTATACCAAATTAGTTTTGGGAAGGGAAAAAAAGATGAAAATTCTAATTAAACAAAAGAATGGACAAAAAAGGTAACAAAAATGAACAAGTGTCCTAAGTGATTAATGTTGATGTAAAAGTAGTGTGATGTGTTTAAAAAAAGGATTGTGCCATGTGTCAGTTTTGTTAGAATTTTTGTATATATCTTTGTTCAAATGGTACAACTCAAAAAAAAAAAAAAAGATTAGTGGAATTTACCTGAATTGCCCCATAAAACGCAAGAAATGGCATGAATTGAGTCCATGCTTTTATTCACTCCGGACTCTTATGCTGAAAGACTTTGCTAAACTTTTCAGCACTGTATGATGTTAAGTGATAATATGAATACACTTCAGCAATTAAGAGCTTGTTTGCTTTTGTTTATTTTTGTAATTTTTAAAGAGAATTTATTATGAGTGAAAATAAGTGGTGGAGATTTAATTGAAGATCGGAAGAGCTGTGTGGTGATTGTTGAGTAGTTGTCAAATCAATAGTCAAATCATAGTAGATAAATTTATAAATTACAAAAATAAACAAAACTAAACAATAATATACAAATAAGCTAATATGGATCGTTTGTCTCCCAATCAGGTACCATGTTGGGTCTAGGCCGAAAGCCCACTAGCGTATAACTCCCAGCTCAAATCACCAATCAATCCCACATGCATGGATAACAGTGCATCCTTTAATAGATTAATGTATTAGAGTCCAATTGATAACCTTTTTCTATCAAGGGGTAATTTGACAACTACACATGTGATCACCCCTATGTACTAAAAATTAGGTCACATTTAGAATATTTTAAACACCAGGTACAACAGCTGAGGATTTTGTAATATTCAAGTATAATTTGGATATACATAATACATTAACTACTGGGCAGAAATCTAGGCATGAAATTGATTGTGTTTTAGATTTGGAAAACGCACACACACACACACATAAATATAATTGACAATCACCACAAAAATGGAGTTCGTAAATAGCCAACTAAGACCATTTTTACTTATGGGCATCCCCAATAAACCGAAAAGCAGTAAATATGCTGGCTTATTCCATTTTAGCTTCCATGACCTTCATGTTGCTCAAATTACAATCAATGAGCGGAAAAATTATTTACATCAGTAAGGTCTCTAATTAGAGGTCCTATAGTGGGTACTATAAATATGCACTTCCTCATTGGCTCTATTGTCGTTGGTCGGATGTCTTACTCAATTGGCCTCCAAGAAAGTACACCAATCTCTGTCGTTGCAGGCTTTATTGCCAGAGCTTTTCTAATGGGCTTTGTCACTATGTGTTTCTTGTTAGGAAAAATAGATGTAAAATGGTGCAAATTATATTCAAAATTAAACCGCAAATTTACATAAACGGAGTGGAAGAAATAATGTAGAAAGTAGAATAAAAAAGGCCTAGGTTATTGTTCAACTCTATGTCTTTAAAACGTTTTTGCCCCACTTAGGCGCTTATGGTTGACCGGAAATCATTTCTCAAGATACAACGGCAAACGTCTTGCCGTATAAGCACTTCAAATCACAAGACACGGCGATTCGAGAAATGTTACGAACTCTCTTTTTATGATTTTCTGGAAAAGAAGTTAAATGCAATAATAAATGAAAAACGCACAAGTGTGGGGGTCTATTTATAATATGCCAAAAGGTGCCAATTGAATAGACACAATGGAAGAATTATTTCGTAGCGGGGAACCAAATGAAGGGGACTTGCGGGGGGGGGGGGGCCCCCCAAAAGGGGTGGAGAGCAGATTATCAGCAAAGAATATATCCAATTGCTCAACCAAGATTTTGGGTAGGAAGAGATATATTTGGCTTTGAAAAGTTTAGCACCGGATAAGGCCCTCAGTTTTGATTGTTTCCATGCGATGTTTTACCAGAAACATTGGGATTTAGTGGGGTGTGATTTCATAAAAGCTTGTTTGGCGAGGCAGGTCCGTTGAGGAGGTGAATAAAACGGCGATTGTGTTGATTCCTAAAACGAGAAACCCAGAAAGTATTACTTAATTCCTGCTCTTTAGCTACTCTATATAAGATCATTTCAAAAGCACTGGCCAACCGATTGAAGCAGGTACTTGATCCTATCATCTCTTCTAACCAAAATGCATTTATTCCGAATAGACTTCTCACTGATAATGTCATCATTGCTTTTCAGTTGTTACATTCTTTGTGGTGGTGGACTTGATTGAGGTAACAGGAGAATGGAATAAGCAACTATTTTAACCAATTGATGTATTCTGTCCATTCCCTTGGGCGATACATTATATTGATTTGGCACTACACTCTGGATGGTGAATACTCCGTTCATAGTGTTATCACTTACTGTTATTGGCAAACAAGGAAACGCAAATTAAAGATGCATGAGTGGATACAAGCCGAGTCTTCAACGACCAATGCCAGCAAAACGCAAATCTGATTTGATCCAAATTCCAGCGGTAGGTGGTTTAGTTTTCCTTTGAGTTATGCTATGGCTTATTTTTCAGAAATTTTTCTTTTTACATTGAAGCCAAGAAAGAAGCAAAGGTTGTTGTGAAACTAATTGATATTAATGAAAGAATTTGAAGTTTTATGCAACATAGTTTGGCATTTGATAGGCTTCTAGAGCCACTGTGTTACTGGGCATCGAGAGGAAGTTGGGACTGCCTACAAGCCAATCTAGATCATCTACGCTATTTGCTTAGTGAGTGGAAAAGCTTACTATTCTTTTGAGATAGAAAAACTATTTATGTTATTGAAATTCATGAATTATATTCTCTGAAGAATTTGATTCAAATTACGCAACTTTTATGAAGTGTTCATGATGACTTTGAGCTGGATGATATTATGATGATTTTGCAAAAGTTGAGAAATTTATGCATGAGATTATGAAAAGCAAGATATGTGACATATTTTGAAATCTTCCGAACTAGTACCTAGTGATTAGAGATATGATATTTATTCCATTCCTCAAGGGTGCCATTTAGCTTGTGTTTACAGCTACCGTTCAAGGAGGCACCCTTTGGCCTGTGTTTCGCGCTATTGTTTTTACTGAGGTGGCTGTAGGCACGGGTTTGGAAATATGATATCATGCACGCGCATAAACAACAACTTCAAGTTAGATTCAGGGGTACTTTTAGTTTGATTTCATTTGATATTGTTGAGTTTTGGGATTACAGATTTGATCTGTGAAGATGCTATGACATTGATTTAAGCTCATATTTTCCAGTTATAGTATTCCAAATTGCTTTTATGAGTTGTTACCATCGGCTGCTAAATGAATTGATCATGTTATTTCAGTATATTTGTATGACTGAGAAAGTAAAGTTATTTTCAAATTCTCCACTCACTGGGCGTATTAGCTCACCGATTTCAAAATGATTTCTCTTATTAGGCAGCAAGTAAAGATTTTGGGCAACTTTTGGATCGCGGCCTACACCTTTTGAAGACGAAGCCATCTTGTAGTACTTTATATGAACCACCTCATTGGCATGCCATTATTATTTTTGGATGCATATTCATTTGGCATGTCATTTTGTGCTAGATGTAAATAGGTGGCTAGGTGGGCTCACTATATCTTGTGTAGTATTTATGCTACTTTTGTAAATTAAGTAAAATTTTTGGCTTTTCTCTTTTACACTCGAGTGACTCGATATCTCACATAATATGGTTGGGTAGTATTTTGAAAATGTGGACATAAATCATATTGTATTGAGTTGATCAGGTGGGTTTTTCTTTAAAAATAGAAGAGATCATGCTAAAATTTCTATAAGTTAGTATGCACAACTGCCTTGCTGGTCGGTCCAACTTCTAGTTGGTATGTACTGTTGGTGCACAAGACTTCTCGTGTCCACTAGTGTCACTCAGGGTGGGGCGTGCCAATTTGGTATCAAAGCATTTTAGTGTCTAGATTTGCATTTTGCTGGCATTCTAATTTGAAGTATATCATGCATATTATATAGGTAAGTATGCCTCGTTGTAACAAGACTCGTATGTTACAACAAGTGTTGCCTCAAAATCCTATTGCTCCTGATAGAGTTGATCCTAGCAAAGATGAAATGATAGGACACTCAGTTCATTAGCAACCTAAACCTTTGAGACAGGAAAATGTAGTTCATAATAACCCTGTTATGGTTCTAAGAAGCACAGAAAGGAGCATAGTATCCAAAGAGCTATGAAATTAGGGGCAAAAGGTTTTACAAGTACAGCTGATCTTACCATTGCAGAGGTATACATGTAAAATCTCCAAAAGGTTTTTGACGTGGTAGGTTGCCTAGATGATAAAAATTGCGCCTTGCTACATTTTTACTTGAAGAAGGAGTCTGTGATTGGTGGAACTATGTGCTGAATAAACATCCAGACCGTTCCTTAGTCACATAGAAAGTTTTTATAGATGCCTTTTACGACGCTTATTAGCAACTTTCCTTCAAAGATAACAAGCAAAATGAATTTCTGTACCTAGTACAAGAGTCCATGACTATGGTTGAATACTAGAAAAAGTATGATCTATTATGTAAATATACTGATGTGTTGATTCGAGATGAAATTACCCAGTACAGACGATTTGAAAGAGGGTTGGAGGAAGAAATCAGAACTGCAGTGACCGCTTCAGAGTGGCAAAACTTTGGTAACCTAGTAAAAGCAGCCACAAGAGTTGAAAAGAGAGATCTCATAGTGACAAAGCCACCTAGAACAACCTATGTTCAAAAGTGATAGCAGCCAGACTTAGACAAGAACATCTAATGGCAAGCCACCGAGAAAGGATAATAATCCTATCACGGCGTTTCAGGTTTAGGCAACTTCAAGTCTAAATCTCGAGGTGGTCAGACTTCCAGGCTTAGTCAGAGCACTGTGCAGCAACCTCAACCTCAAGGATACCAGAGACCTTTTGCCTCCAGGCTAGGTGAAGGTTCTAGTGGTGGTAGATATCCTTCGTGTAAGGAATGTGGAAAGTTTCAATTTAGCATGTCTTTGAAGCATAAAGGAGCTAATGTGTGTTATGAGTTGGTCAGGATAGGCATATCACAGAAGGAATTGTTCAACTCTTGCTCAACAAAGTGGTGTATACACAAGGAGATTTCCACAGCAGAGCTTCGATGGTGTAAGACAGAATCAGAACCAAATAGACACCTTGACTGAAAGGACATGTATCAATAAAGAAGCGCAGTTTAATGTTGCCATTAGTAGCACAAGAACAAAAGGATGTCCAAATAATCAAGCTAAAGTTTTTTCCATGAACCAGTAAGCTGCAGAGGAGTCACCAGATGTCGCGATGAGTACACTGCCTATTTTTGGTAAAGATGCTCATATCTTAATTGATCCTAGATCTACATATTCTTTTATATCTATTGCACTAGCTATACACGCAAACCAAAAACTAGAACCTTTAGACAGTTATTTAGTAGTGGCGACTCCAGTTGGCGATTCACTTTTGCCTTATAGTGTGTATCAAGGCTGTGATATTAAAGCAAATGGCCAAGAGATAAAAGCAAATTTGATTCCACTTGCTATACATGATTTTGATTCTATCTTGGGTATGGATTTCCTAGCAGCTAATCATGTCCTGGTTGACTGTTTTTGTAAAGAAGTTGTGTTTAGACGACCAGGAAGCGTGATGTTATATTCACTGGTCAACGTAAAATCTTACCCTCTTGTCTAATATCTAGTATGGGTGCGAGAAAACTAATCAAAAAGGGTTATGATGTATATCTTGCTTATGTGATTGATACAAATGTCAGTGAGATAAAACTTGAAGATATTCCAATTGTACAAGAATTTCCAAATGTGTTCCCAGATGAACTTCCAGGTTTACCTATGAATAGGAAAATTGAGCTCATGATTGATTTGATTCTAGTAACAGCTCCTATATCGAAACAACTATATAGAATGGCCCTAAATAAATTGAAAGAGTTGAAGGTCCAGTTGTAAGAATTAGTTGTTAAAGGTTTTATTAGACCTAGTGTGTCACCTTGGGTAGCAGCAGCTTTGTTTGTGAAAAAAAGACGGCACTATGCAGTTGTGTATAGATTATAAATAGCTAAACAAATTGACAATCTGCAATAAGTACCCTCTGCCATAATGATGATATATTTGATCAGTTTCGAGGTGCTACTGTGTTTTCAAAGATTGATTTGCGAGATCGGATATTATTAACTTAAAATTACAAAGCTGATGTTCTAAAAACTGCCTTTAGAACATGGTATAGTAATTATGAGTTTCTTGTAATGCCATTTGGGTTGACAAACGCTCTAGCTATATTGATGGATCTGATGAATAGAATGTTTCATTCATATTTAGATAAATTTGTGATTGTGTTCACTGATGATATCCTAGTATATTCTCGAGATCAAGAAGAGCATAAGGAGCATCTGAGAATTATTTTGCAGACCTTGAGGGATAAACAACTCTATGCTAAATTCAGCAAATGCAAATTTTGGCTTGACAAAATTGGGTTTTTGAGACATGTAATATCTGAATATGGCATTTATGCAGCCACATAAGACTGAAGCTATTTTCAAATGGGAAAGAGCTACAAATGTGATAGAAGTGCGGAGTTTTCTTGGTTTAGTTGGCTACTACCGTCGCTTTGTTGAAGGTTTCTCTAAGATTGCGCTACCTTTGACTAGTCTGATTAGAAAGAATGCAAAATTTGTATGGACTAAAGAATGTGAAAAGAGTTTTCAAGAACTGAAGGAACGATTAATTTCAGCCCCAGTGCTTCAACTTCCATCTTGAGGTGAGGAATTTGTAATTTACAGTGATGCTTCCCTCCAAGGTTTAGGTTGTGTCTGGATGCAGAATGGAAAGATGATAGCATATGCTTCTCATCAATTAAAGAAATATGAGTTTAACTATTCAACATATAATCTTGAGTTAGCTGCAATTGTATTGGCTTTAAAGATTTGAAGGTATTATTTGTATGGAGAAAAATGCCAGATTTTCATATATCATAAGAGTATGAAGTATATATTTAGTTAAAAAGAACTGGATTTGAGACAAAGAAGATGGTTGGAGTTAATAAAAGATTATGACTGTAGAATTGACTATCATCTAGAGAAGGCGAATGTAGTTGCAGATGCTCTCAGCAGAAAGACTTCTACAATTCAACCTGGTGCAATTTTCTTTTCATTACTTGGTGAGTCGAGAGCCTCAAATGCTCAGTCTATAACTAATTCAGGAGCTTTGTTTGCTCATTTTCAAGTAAGGTATACCTTAATTGATAAGGGTAGAGAAGCTCAGACTCGAGATCATGAATTGAACTAATTTAAAGAAAAAGTTAATAAAGAAGTGCATACATATTTTAATGTTAGAAGATCGGAAGAGTGCTAATGGGAAATAGATTATGTGTTCTAGATGATCGAGATTTAAAGGGGGAGATTCTCGAAGAGGCATACAGTTTAGCCTTTGCTATGCATCCAAGTAGTACTAAAATGTATCATACATTGAAAGAGCATTACTGGTGGCAAGGAATGAAAAGAGAAATAGCAAATTTTGTGTCAAAATGCCTTATTTGCCAACAAATAAAGCCAGATAGATAGAAGACAGCTAGATTTTTACGGACATTGCCTATTCTTAAATGAAAATAGGAACACATTACTATGGATTTCCTATTTGGACTTCCTCGTACTCAAAGTAGCCATGATAGTATTTGGGTTATTGTTGATAGATTGACAAAGACTGCAAGATTTTTGCCAATTAAAGTCACTGATACATTGGAAAAATTGGCAAAGTTATATGTCGATGAGATAGTCTGTCTATATGGAGCTCCTGTGTCGATTGTGTCAGATAGAGACCCCCGCTTCACTTCTAAATTTTGGCCTAGTTTGTAAAAGGTTGTGGGTACTAAATTACATTTTAGTACATTTTTCATCTACAGACATATAGCCAATCAGAAAGAACTATACAGATCGGAAGAGCACATTGTGGGCTTGTGTGCTACAATTTAAAGGGAATTGGGATACTCGCTTACATCTGACGGAGTTTTCTCATAATAACAGTGATCACTTAAGCATTGATATGGCTCTTTATGAAGCATTGTATGGCAGAAAATGTAGAATACCAGTTTGTTGGCGTGAGGTTGGACAAAGAAAATTGTTGGGACTAGAATACGTACAAACTACAGCTAAAAAGGTGAAAGTAATAGAGAAAAACTTAAAATGGCTCAAAATCAAGAGAAACGTTATGCAGACAAACGTAGAAGAGATCTTGAAGTCAATGTTGGAGACAAAGTTTTTCTCAAATTATCGCCTCGGAAAGGTGTACTTAGATTTGGTAAGCGTGGCAAGTTAAGTCCTAGGTATATTGGTCCTTATGAAATTATTGAAAGGATTTGTCTCATTGCGTATCGGTTAGCTTTACCACCTGAGTTGTCCATAATTAATGATGTGTTTCATGTTTCTACTCTTTGTAAGTAAATCTTCGATCCTTCTTATGTGTTAGAATCCCAACCAATTGAGTTGAAAGAGAATTTGACTAATAGAGAGTAACCAATTGAATTACTAGATAAATAAAGAGCAAGTTCTACGGACCAAGACAATTCCACTAGTGAAAGTTCTTTGGAGAAATCATGCAGTAGAAGAAGCATCCTGGGAAAGTGAAGATTAGATACATTCTTCATGCCCTCATCTTTTCAAAACTCAATAGATTGAGTTTCGAGGATGAAATTCTTGGAAGGGGGTGAGTTTTGTGACTTCCCAACCGACTTATTTATTTACACCGACATTAATCGTGGCAAGTTAAATACTTAGTTAGATTTTAAGTTAGATGTTAGTTTAGAGTAAAGATTTAACTACTAAATAGCTCAAAACACTTAAAGGCAGTAAATAAAGTAAAATAAAATAAACAAAAGAAAAAAAATCAGCAAAAGAATTCAGCAAAGGAAAAAGTCAGGCGGTGGAAAATTGACCAAGATAAGAGTCGGGTGGGGCTACTTAAGACTTTATATACACATATTCGCACCTTAAAACTTTCAGCAAACTTAGTTAAGGAGTTAGGCTCGTATAAGAGAAAGGGAAACCAGCTTTAGAAGAAGAAAAAAGAGGAAGGAAAGCAAAGAAACATGAGTTGCCAGGAAAGGTAAGAAAGAAAGGTAAGGAGAAATCTGATTTGATCCAAATTCTAGCTGTAGGTGGTTTAGTTTCCTTTGAGTTATACTATGGGTTATTTTTCAGAAATTTTTCTTTTTACATTGAAGCGAAGAGAGAAGCAAAGGTTGTTGTGAAACTAATTGAAATTAATGAAAGAATTTGAAGTTTTATGCAACATGGTTTGGCAATTGATAGGCTTCTAAACCCATTGTGTTACAAGACATCAAGAGGAAGTTGGGACTGCCTACAAGCCAATCTAGATCATCTACGCTATTTGCTTAGTGAGTGGAAAAGCTTACTATTCTTTTGAGATTGAAAAACTATCTATGTTATTGAAGTTCATGAATTATATTATCTGAAGAATGTTATTCAAATTACGCAACTTTTATTAAGTATTCATGACTTTGAGCTGGATGATATTATGATGATTTTGCAAAAGTTGAGAAATTTATGCATGAGATTATGAAAAGTAAGATATGTGATATATTTTGAAATCTTCCTAGCTAGCACCCAGTGATTAGAGATATGAGATTCATTCCATTCCCCGAGTATGCCATTTAGCCTGTGTTCAAAGCTACCGTTCACCAAGGCGGCCTTTGGTGACACACCCCACTCCTAGTACCTAGTGTGACGTACACCGATGATAAATTCCAACTAAAAGTTAGAATCTACCATCAATGCTTGTGAATATGCTAATTATTCTAGAAAAATTTTGATAGCATCTCCCCTAAATTAATAACAAAACCAACATGTAAGCTCCCCACCAACACATTAACACCTCATAATCTAATTGTTTCTCATTATAAGCAACATCACCTTATAAATCAAAAAATATACTAAACCAAATATGATTCACACAACTTCTAATTATATGCTAATAAACAAACTCTATAGCAAATCTATTTTGTTAGGTGGTGGCTCAATTCTCAAGATAGGAGGCTCGACATCAATGTGTTGCCCAAACTCCAATTACTACTTGGAAAGAAAATCGTTTGGAAAACATGTGAGCTAATAAGCCCAGTGAGTGGAGCCTTTTCTGTTCTTTTCTTTCCAAATAAGGATATATTATGCTTTGACTTCATATGAACTTACAATGTTTTATGATGATGAATGAATTTCTATACTCACCCCCTTTCAAAAGAATTTCGTACTTGAAATTCAACAATCTAAGGTCTGAAAATTTGAAATTACTGAGATTACTCTTGACCCTCACTCTCTGATGTAGTTCTTATATGACATGTGATCTCCAAAAGACTTACTAGCGTAATTGTTCCTTTATTTAACGTTTATGTCATACTAAATTAAGTCTTCAATTCTACATTTTCTTGGTTACATCTTTGGCCTGGATAATTCCTTCATAACTTCATTCATGTGCATTTATGCTCAGCTTTTTTTTCATTTGAAATCTTTTCACTACACATTCTTTCCCTACTTCCATTTTCCATAATCAGCTTAAATGGCCCTAAATCTGGTCATGGATTATGATATCATGTCTCTAAAGCCTTTACGAGACCTAACAATGAAATTTCTTTTTAACCATAGTTATATTTTTCTAGCTCACTCTTTCCTTCTAATTTCACACTTCTAATTTCACATAATACTCATGCTTAATTTACTTAATTCATAGCTATATGTTGTCTATCTTTGGTGGTCATCTTTAATACCCAATGATCTTGTAAACTATTGTGATCTTATATTTCTAAAATCTTAGTAGCAAATGTGACTCAAAATCAGCCGCCATCTAACTTTCTTAATTCATACTTACATCTTCATTCTAATTACATACAACATGACCAAATGTCTACTGGCTGCATGTTCGCAAGTAATTCTAGCAGTAAGACTATTGCAAGTTTTCATAGTTCTAAGCTTCTAAACCCATTCATGATCAATGATAAAAATTAATAGGAATCGAGGAAGGATTAAAGAAATTTGAAATGCTTTAACTTTTGAATCCTTTACCAAAACTTTATGAAGACGACATTAGCAAACCAGAACAACTGAGCACTTCAGTTAGACTGGATAGAATATCATTGATAAATTTCTATGCTCACTTGAAGGATTATGGACACAAGCAATTGAAAAGAATAAATAAATGCACTGAAGGATGATGATAACTTTGGGCAGATTTAATGGGAAAAGAACTGATATATGATGAGATCCAATGAAATAAACAATTCATGTAAGTAACAAGTGATGAGGAAAGAAGTTGGAGATGCAATTTAAGTGCTCATTTTTCCCTCATGTTACAAATTTAGGTCTAGTCTATATGATGACATGTATATGAATTGACAATATTATTGCAGAAGAATTTCGAAATATCAAAAGTTTCGGCGATGAAATTAAACACACTAGAATTTAAATATTTTGTTTCAAGATGTTATGGCTACAAGGTGTGGAAACTAGGAACCTTCTTCAAATTTTATAACAAATGAAACTTGGAAAGAATCAAATCAATTCGACCATTTGGGCAGTTCGTATAGAGGTTTTTAATCCATAATTTATACAAAGAATTAAGGACATTAGTAACGAATTGATGTATCAAATTGTACAATTGGAGCTTCTATACAAGATGATAGAAAGGATATTGGCGCTGAAGAAAGGTTATCCAAGCAATTAGATAACTAACATACATCATGAAATTTAAAATAGGAGAAGAGATAGATCATGAACATGTTTCCTGGCTTGCTTGACATTCCAAGGAACATAAAGGAAATAAGATGTGTGGCACCATTAAGGAATCTAATCTTCAAGTCATATGGCTTGACAAATGAAAGGATGTTTTATTTGTTATTTTGTTCTTTCAATCTTTAGCTACTTCAACTTTGACGTAATGAATGACTGTATTTATACAGTAACTGTATTACAATTTCTGAAACTTTCATAATCAATTTTGTAATTTCACAGCTTAGGGACTGACTTGTAAGGTTGTAGGAATATGGCAACTCAAAATGATAGATTTGACAATAATCTTGAGTATTCTGATGATAGTAAAGATGAACTTCTACATATATCAGAAGTTGGAATCACATCACATAATTGAAACTCAAATAGCAATGACTATGCAACATTTTATTAATATTGAGTCTCAAAACCTTACATAACATCTAGTCTTACATAATCAAATTTTGGTTATAGATGGAATTAAAGGCATTCCCGATTTTCAAGAATGGCCCTGACCGCAATCAATTCGAGGCACAAAATCCGTGCAAAGGCCCTTATAAGAAAAGGATAAGTTAAATGTTTAGGGATGACATCATTCTGCAACATGGATATGAAATAGAAACTGATTTAGTTGAGGTTTTAGTGGTTGAAGGAAGCCCGTAGGATAGCATTGTAATGGAATACATTTGGGAGGCTTGAAATCGCCAAGAAGGCCTGGACTGAGTTAATTTGAGATAATAATTTGCACTTTTCAAGATTTCTTCAAAGTACTAAATAGTCATGACCTTAGACTTTACAAAGAATTTGAGAACGGGAATCCACATTATCAGGACTGGCTCTTCCGATCTCATCTATTGGAGGTTCCTCCCTTCTTTTCGCTTCTCACAGCCATCATCTACTTGTCATATCTTTGTTTCTAACCTTTATATAGTTAAGGAATTCAGCAAAGTCATTCTAGTATTCATTGACAATCAAAAATTTGGTATGAGATTTAGAAATTTATTCTATCTAGCATCTCTTTATAGAAGAATGGATAATATAGATAACAAAACTTGTATAAGACCAAGTGAACTGATATAGCTCATTAGTACTAATTGCCCCAAGTGCATACTCTTTTCTAAACTTCATTCCTCTCATATGCCATGCGAACTTTCGTTAATTACATATCACCATAAACTAAATCATACACTTCATCATCTTCCTCATCATTAACTTTACAGGAAGCAATGAAAGTTTTGAGGCAACATCTCTTATACCTGTGAACCTTGCCATTACATTATATGAACTAAATCTATCCCATAAACATGCTAGTTTAATGCAACCTAAACACTAAAACCGTGCTCTGATACCAAATTGACACGCCCCATTCCTAGTACTTCTACTTTACTTGAAGTGAGACATAAGCCGATGATAAATTCCAACTAGAAGCTAGAATTTACTATCAAGGCTCGTGAACATGCTAATATTTTAGAAAAATTTTGGCAATATCTCCCCTAATTTACTAGCAAAACCAACATGTACAAATGCCCAACATCAAGCCCATAAATTTCTCATTCATTACAAACAACAATTCATATATGAAGAGATATATCAACCAAGTATATTTCACACAAGAACACCCAATACATGCTAGAAAGATTAATCGTATCAAATCCTATAATTCATAATAACACCAAACCCTATAACAAATTCTACATGGTGGCTTGAATTCTTGAAATAGCAGGCTCGGCTATAACAAGTTGTCTGTTGCTCAAACTCCAATTGCTACCTGCTAAGAAAACCATTTAGAAAACATATGAGCTAACAAGCTCAGTGAATGAAGTTTTATAATTAAACATACTTTGAAAAGTCAAAATATAACTTTTCCAAAATCTGGAATAAAATATTCAAGTTTATTTTGGAATTTTCATAACTTTAAATATAAATCTAGTAAAACATCAACATTTATAGAATCATCACATGTTAGAAAACATCATGAACATCATTTTATTTAATAATCATCGTAAAATCCACCCCAAAGAGTATCCATAGTCTCCTGTCATAACATGGCTATATTTATTTTACGTCATACGCGCGTAGACACCAACTTGGGCCATAGGTACCTTAGGACCCCTTCCCCCTAGGCGGCACAACAACCAGCTTGAGCCATAGCTAGCACAATAGATCTCTTCAACTGGGCGGTATTTATCTGGTCAGCTTGAGCCGTAGGCCGTTTCGCCCGTAGGCTGCATATTCATAAAATTGGATACAAATTTGAGGGGTTTTCATTCATCATAATTCATATTTCAACTCAAACATTTCTCTAAAAATTGTGAAGCATCATTTCATATAAAAATCCATATAAATATCAACTTTTGTGAAATTTCATGAAAATACATGGTGTAAAATATTTCAAATTCATGTGAAATCAAAGCAGGATAAATTTTTCTTTTAGAAAGAAAAAAGAGAAGAATTCCAATCACCAGCTAAGTAGCCATGTACATGTAACAATATCCTTTCATGTTTCCTATAATATAACATGAAGACACAACTTTCAATTCATTTTTTCATAATATCTTGTTGCCAAATATTTACTATTTTCATAAATTTCAAATCATTCCATTCATTCATTTTCCCTATTTCTCCATTCACTCATCCCACGTCCTAACTTAGTTTCTCACCATATAATTCATTAGTCCTATATATTAACACACATTTACTCTTTAAGTCATATCTCATTTCTTTCCTTTAAATTCATACCAATTCCATATTGTAATTGCTCAGGACGTCAATTATTCTTACAACTATCATAGGGTCATACTTATTAAATCTCAACTACACCTCTCAAATTTCAACCATCGTTGTTGTCTTGTCCTTTATATTATAATTCCAAGCAGTGTACAAGTTACTCTCTTGGTATTTACACAGTTATGTATTCTTTGTGGTTAGAGTTTGGACACCAACACTTTATGATAACTCAAATTCTCCTTTCTTTAAGGTCACTAATCTTACTAGGTTGTTTCTATCCTTATATAATTAAATTAGTTATTTAACAACCACCTTAATATTCACATTTTCTAACATGAAGTAAAGTAAAAAAAAAAAAAAGAGAGCTAAATATACTAAACTTAGTTAATTTCTTCAATTACCCCTAAAATTTCATACTATGCGTATGCTTCAAGAAATTTAAATACATGTAACTTATATCCACCAACTATTATTTCCCCTTTTATCAAATCCATATTTACATACTTGTTTCCATAGAAATCAACATTAACTTCATACGTGAAGTTTCATTTTAGATTTAACTCACCGTTTCATATCAATTAATTCATGAATATCAAGATTATAAACTCAATACTCAGTTTTATGAGAATTTTCATTTTAAAAGTCCCAAATAATACTTCATTCAAAATTAATACTTTAAACTCAAAGCAAGCATTCTGCCGAGCTTTTGGAGAAAAAAAATTGGAAGAAGTCAAGAAAGGAAGGGCAGAGAATACAAGAATACAATTACCTATTATCATTAGTTAAGCTTTGGATTTATATAAGTTTAGGAATGTAACTCTTGTTAGCGTTTATGGAATTTTATGAACATGCAATACCAGGTTAGGTTTTTGTTTAATATATGTTATAATGGCATGGAATCATTCTTTGATTATGAAATTCAAGCGTTATGTTGCTAGAATAAGTTATAATTAGTTAGTATAAGTTGAGAATTTATATGGTGGAAGAAGTTGATTTGTTTATATATATATGTATGTATATAAGTTGGTGAAGTTTAGAATAAAAACAACTAATAACATAATAGTGATTGCAAATGTGGAAATTGTTAAAGGACTAAAAAGTTAGTGTTTAAATGGTGAAGAATTAGTATTGTTATTTTAGTGGATATTTAAGATTTTAATATGTAATAGCATTATAATTTCTAAGATGGAACCCAAAAAAAAAAATGTGTCTGGGACAGTTATATGATGATTGGAAAGTGAGGAAATATTAGGAATTTAATGAAATAGAAAAAAAGGTAATTCAAAGGAAATGTCATATTTACGAAGTTCAGTTGTAAGTGGAGGAATTTAACAAACAAATGAGTTACAAGGAAATTCATGGGAATGGTAAAAGAAAAGTAAAGAAATTGCATTATAGTGAGATAGGATGATGATTATTAATTATATTATCAACTTTTGTTACAGGAGACACCGAAGAAATTGAGAAAGCTTACCAACCGAATTAAACTATATATATACACACACACAGAGCAGTGAGTGGAATTTCCTCTACTTTATGAATGAAATGTATTATGTTTGACTTTACGTGATACTTGAAAATTTAGACAACGGAATTTCTTGAAATTTTTAGTTTGATTCAAGAAATTTATGAAATTGATGAACGTGATATTTGTGAAATTTCAAGGATATGATTTATTAGAAAATTTGAATGATGAATGATTTGTAAATTCCCCAAATTGTATCCTATGTCATAAAAATGGTACCTATGACTCAAGCTGACCAAATGAATGCCTCTCTGGTGAAGGGGCCTATTGTGCTAGCTATAGCTCAAGCTGGTTGTTGTGCCACTTAAGGCGAAAGGGTCATATGGTACTAATGGCCCAAGTTGATGTCTACGCGTGTATGGCTTAATATTATGTTTATGCAATGTTGGATATTTGTCGGGGTAAAAATTTATGATGATACTTAAAATGAAATCATTTTTTTTGATTTTTTTTATTGTTGAAAGGATTTTATAATTTCTTGATCCTAGATGATTTCTTTATGACTTATTTGGATAAATATGATGGTACAAATGTATTATATTAAAAGTATGAAAGTTTCTTAGCTTTTCACTCATTGAGCATTATTTGCTCACAAAATATTTCTTAAATGATTTTCTTACAGGTGATAACTGAAGTTTGAGCAACTTTGGGATCAGTTTTGGAGACGAGCCTCTTGATAAGGTTGGCATGAGCAATTAGAAATATGTCAGAGAGACGTGTTTTGATGTAGTTTAAAATATTTGGGAAATTTTGCTTGCTTATGTATAATAAGGAAAAAAAATGAAACTAGTAATACTTGGGTGTATGAACTTTATGTAAATTTAGTTATGTAATGATATTTCTCCAACTGCACTAGGTGTGTTGTAGTTGAAGGTTTACTTTGGTTGTTTTGAATATGAGTTGAAAATTGTCAAAGATATAGGGTGATTTATGCGAAAAATAGGGGAGATGTTGCCAAAATTTTCTAAGAAATTTTAGTAAGTTTACAAGCCTTGACGGTTGATTCTAACTTTTAGTTAGAATTTATCATCGGTATACGTCTCACTTCAAGTATTTTAGAGATACTAGGGATGAGGCGTGTCAGTTAGCCCATATGGTTAAGGGCCTAACCCCTTACCGGGATTACTCGAGTTCGAATCCCCACAATCCCCCTCCCCCATTCCCCTTTGTGACCAAAAAAAAAAAAAAGAACATAAAACTAAACACTGAAATACAAACAGATCATACCTTAAAATTTCAGTTAAAATTCAAGAAGCATTTGATTTTAAATTATAAGTTGAGTGTTTTAATAAAATTTACTTTTTTTATTTTTTATCTGCAAACAATGAAATTTATTTAAATAAACTTATGTTGTTTAGTGCAACTTGTTAGGTGATAATGCTGGTGATAATGCTCACTAATAAATAACATTGCTCTTTACAGCTCGCTTGATTGCAAAAATGGGAACATGTGAGCATTTTTTAATTATTTTAAAGAGAATGTGATTACGTGATCAAAAGGTAAAAAAGTCATAAAAAATGACAATCAAATACTATAAAAATAGAAATTGGTAGAAGAATATAGAGTTTTCATGCAAAATATTAACAATGAAATGCATCCTTAATTATAAGCTCAACAGCTAATGTCTACTAATAGAGCGAGTTGAGTATTATTATTTTTTATTACTAAGATGATTTATTACAAAAGTGAGAGTAGTATGGCGTGCTGCATGCCATGTTTATAAAAAAGCAAAACCTGATCAAATTAATTAGATTCACATAATTTGGTAGAACTAACATATACTACAAAAATCTCAACCACTAATTTTCATAAAATCTAATTCTAGTTTTAAACAAAGAATAATTTACAAATAATGTCCTTAACTTTTCAGGTATTAATAGATTACGTCTCTAACTTTTTATTTTTCTTTCTGTGGGTCCTCAACCTTTTAAGAAATCCCCATTTTAGTCTCTGGTGATGGAAATCGTCTATTTCTTCCGTTAAGTTGAGGGCATTATGATAAATACAAAAAACTAAAAATTTTAATTTAAAAAAAAAAAAGAAAAGAAAAACCCCCTCCCTTTTTGGATGCTATTGCCATTTGCGGCAGCCAAAAGGGAGAGTCTCCTCCTGCGCTGCTGGAAATGACACTCCTGTACTGTCAAAAATAACAGCAATTTCTTGTAGTACAGGGGTGACATTTTTGGCAGCACCGGTGGGGGGACCTCCCTTTTCTTGGCTGCTGGATGGGGGAGTCTCCCTCTCCCCATTTTTTTATATTTAAATATTTAGTTTTTTGTAATTTACTATAATGCCTCCAACTTAAGAAATAGGCGATTTCCTTCACTAAAGATTAAAATGAAGATTTCTTAAAATGTTGAAAACTCACAGAAAGAGAAATAAAACTTAAAGACGTGATTTATTAATACTTACAAAGTTGACAACGTCATGTGTAAATTACGCGTAATGTTTTGTGTGAATTTCCAGCGGTGTCATTTATTGTTGAAGAACAAGCCGCTATACCAGGTAGGTAGGTACGTAGGTTAGTTGAAATCGCATGTTGCATGTCCGATCTCAAATATGTAATTATTAAATCAAAGAAATAAGAAGGTGTGTATATAAGATAATTTTATTTTGTCTATACGCATATATATTATTATACATACGTGTAATATATTACACACATTTAAATTATAAGTATAAGGTGTTTATAATTTAAATGTTTGACACATATACACATATATATAAAAAATTTTGGGTGTATATATAATATAAAAAATTATTGAATAGTTCTTAAAAAAGGGTGTATCACCTCATAATTTCGTTAAAAAATATATATATTGGATTTGTGGGCCTCATCTCTTCTTTCTTTTTACCAAAAGCATTCTCTTCCCCTGAAAAGTAAAATCTTGGGTTCTCTGCGAAAATTGTTGAGGGTCAGGGTTTACAGGAAAGCTTTAAGATGCAGCATCTGGGGCAGATGTTCTCTGTCATGCCTTCCACCCCCCCTGCCAACATTACTACGGAGCAGATTCAGAAGGTGTTCTTCTTTGGTTCCCCCCTTTCCTTTTTTTGGGTCCCTTGAAAATTGACGAGTATATATATATTTTGATTATTTGTTTTGTGTGTGGTTTTATTGGTAGTGCATTCTGTTGCGGTAGTACTGTCCTCTGCAGAGCCTTCTTCTTCTTCTTCTTTTATTTTTCTTATTTTTTATTTTTTTGCTTTTCTTTTGATACTTCTGATTCATAGTATGGTTGTTGATGGCACAATCACAGTCAAAAATTGAACTTTTTATTGTTTAGAGTGGATATTGATCATTTGATTTATGTTGTCTAGTTTATCTTTTCCAGTTCACCAACAACAGTATAGAGTTATTTATAAGTTTTATAGGTCAAAATTGATATAACTTGATGTATTTATTTCTTGTTTTATACAAAGGAGAGATAGAGAAGGAGAAATAGGGGAGATATGGGTGTAGTTCTAACCTGGGACCTTTTGCCCGGAATGTGAATATCTTACCACTGCACCACTTATTCAAATCACTGATATATTTATTTTAAGATTGACATTTGACTACTTCCTGTACGGTGACGTTCTGTACAGGACATAGTGTCATCTCCAGCTAATTGATCATGTGGCGTCTTGCTTGAAAAGATTGTGTTCATTTTTCATTATATCAGCTATGTTAATTGTCATTTTGAAAAGATTTCAATCGCTGGAATCTTTTATGATTGTTGAAATGGCCTTACCATAACCCTTGTCATATGGCCTTAAGATAAACCCATCCCTGACGTGAACAAGATTTACAATGTCCTTCAAAATTCGTGTTTTAAGGAGTGCTTACTGTCTTTTACTGTTAAACGGAAAACTGTCTTTGAGTAGGTATTGCACCTGAACAACCACCCAACCAGCAGTTCTGGAAACAGTGTTTGCCTATGTTACATGTGAACATCACTAGGGAGTTCTGGGACTCTGAAGTTTCTCTTTTTTCCAGTCACTTTTTCAACAGAGAATGACATGGGAGAGGCAAGAGAAGTTACGACTTCTAAGAGTGGAGTAATGATTAGCGGACAATATGCAATTCCAACTTTCCGGAAAAAATATTCGTTTCCTAACACCTTACTGAAATGTTTGCATTTTTCGATAATTTCCATACTCGGAAGATTTATTTTCATATGTCTGAAATTTTAGTGCCTTTAAAAAAATATATTTGATTTAGGTAAGCATTATCATTGCAACTTGGTTTAAGAGCTGAGTATGTTTCACAGTTTGTTCACTGGCCGTGCAAGAATGAACTAGTTACCACAAAGCACAATTGAAGGTTACTATTTTTAATTTTACAACTAGCTGTTACACCATTGCAGTGTGGATGATCTCATTTTCCATATAATATGTTTAACAAAATGAAAAAGTGATTATGCTCCTAATGGAGATCTAGTAGGAAAATAAATTAGAATTATAGTTTACTTCAATTTGCTATTATGTTCTACTTTGATTTAGGTTAGGATTTATCGATTTGCTTCAAATTAGGATTTTGATTGTTAATTTTCCTTTTCAGTTTCTAGTTAGAACTCTTTTCCTACACATCCAGGGATTAGTTATATTTTGAAATATAAATGTAGGCCTTATTCATTGTATTCTTACCTTTCTATTTCTGAATAAAAATTACTTTTCAAGACGAGTCTTCATTTCTTAAGAAAGGATCTAAACATGCTGAACCTTTTATTGCTTGGACCATTGGTAATGGGGCATCTTTTTTTGGCAAGATAGATGGTGTGGTGAAGGAATCTTTGCTAGGAGATTTCATGAACATTTTGGTAAAAGTGACAAAACGCTCAGAGTGCATGATTTCATCAGAAATGGACCATGGGACCCATCGCAAAACTCTGCCAAGTCCTTCCCCAGGATGAGGTTCAGACCCCATTGGAGAGGAGGAGGACAGTATGTGTTGGTTACTTTCCAAAGAATGGGATTTTAGAGTGCTAATGGTCTGGGAAGCCGTTAGAGCGAAGCAAAATAAGCAACTGACTGGGAGAATTATTTGGAATAATGCATTGCCTGGAAACATCACTATCTTTTGTTGGAAATTGATGAAAAAATGGATAACAGTTGATGAAATTATTCAACAATAGCTTCACTTGGCTATGGCCTCCAAGTGTATGTGCTTCGCATCTGAAAAAACCACAGAACATCTCTTCATAAAGGGCAGAGCTGCAAAAGAAGTTTGGAATTACTTTTCAAACTCATGTGGAGTCAATGTGTCTGAAACTGCTTGCCAGAACCAGATTATCATGCTTTGGTTTTTGGAATTTAGAAAGGTTAGTCGAGGCCAACTCCTCTCTATTCTGCTCTTGATTACCCTTTGGCGTAAATGGTTGAGTAGGAATGAGGCCAACCATGGAGGGCGGATAATGAGGAGTCAGGATATCATCACTTAGACCGAGATGGCCATCCTTTTCCCTATAGGGCAAGGTTGGATCTCAAATCTATTAAGATCATTAGATGGACCAAGCCACCAAAGGGATCCGTAAAGCTTAATGCTGATAGTGCTTACCAGGAAACAACAGGCCCCATTACTGCTGTGGAGTAGTCAGAAACTTGGAAAGGAAACCTGCCCTTGCTTTTGAAAGATTCTTAGACAAAGGATCTATCCTGGAAGCGGAAGTCAAAGCCATATTTCTGGGAATCTTGCTATGTAAAGAGTATGGGATTGTGACTGACCATGCCGGATGTTGTGGCCTATGCTGAGGCTCTCAAATTACCTTCTTCCTTCCCTTTTTATGCTTTGTTCAACTGACTGTGTGGCCATTTCTTCATCCCAACTCCATTGTGAATTCATTGCAATGACTTCCCCATCCAAACCCCTCTTACCTATCAATATTGAAGGAAGAAATGCCCCATTATCATGGACCCCAGAACCAAAAGCTTTCGCCATTTGGGTCACCGACCAATCACCTGACCACCCGCTGCTACGGGAGCAAAGAGTTACCTTTTGGGTCATGAAGATACTCCATTTCTCCTTTCTTCCGATCTCACAAGTTAAACTTGATATGGCTTCTGTCAGAACACACGAAAGGTACTTCAATTAATTTGTGCTTCACTATCATTTTGATAAGCACTCACCCAAGTCCATTAAGAAATTGTATCAAGAAGCTCTTGCAGATGTATTTAGTCACCCAATGGAATATGCAGGCATTGATGCCTCAATTACTGAAATCTCTGTCTCATCCACTGTGATTTCTTTGCAAATGACCATCTTGAATGCTTCTTAATTTCAGAAAGAGAAAGCATGAATAGAGTGTTCTTTTCATTGGTGGAAAGAGAACCATATCTCCCTGGTAAGTGGTAACATTCTTAAGGAGGAGATACTGGCTAATCACGTCGTTGGTGGACATATTAATGAGGCAGATAAAGTGAAGTTCGTTTCTGTTTTAATCAAGAGGAGAGATCATAAGGAAGAAAGAGGTCCAGCTTTTATTAGGCATACTGGCAGAATCTTCTCAAATATTCATGGCCTTGCAGATGATCGCGAATGAAGCTCTCTGGAAAGGCAGAGAGGACTGCTGGAGGATTGCTGACTGGGTCGCTTTATGATCTGGCTTAGGACTTCTTGATATGTGTCCTTTGTAGGGCTGGAGAGTGAATGTGTTTGTTTGCTTTTATTTTGTTGGTTTCGGATTGGCAGCTGATTTTCCTTTGTTTTTGTTGCTTTTGCTTTTGGGGACTATAGGGATGATGCTTATACATTTTATGCAATGAAAATTACATCTTTTGATTAAAAAGAAAAAGTTGCAGCAATACCATCTTATTAATGTTCAATCTTCACCCACCTTCCAATCATATAACCAGTCAATTTTTTCCCTTCAACCAGCCACGTCAATTCTCCAAAGCTGCCACTGTTCATGGGTGACTGTTCATTTGGTTAATGTTCATCAATCATCAGTGAAGAAAAAAATCAACAACAGTCAGCCTATTTTTCTTGAGAGTTCAGCAGCTATTCAACACAAAATTCCTGCCAAAATTTTCACCAAGAAATCAGCCCAACCCGAGTCTCCAGTTTCTGGACATTGCGTTGGAAACTTTAAGCTCCAGTTTGTTGTTTGCACCTCTTGTCTTTCTGGATTTGCTAGTTCTTTTGTGTCCCAACAGGTACCTTATTTGCCATATTGAATTCGTTACTTATTTTAAGTGCTCTGACCATTCACTTGCTTACTACTATTTTAAAAAAATAAAAAATATAATTTGTTTGGTTTTTACTTATTTTAATTTCAATCTAAGAACAAAGCATGTTTTATTTATTTTCTAGTTTAAAATTTTTTTTAACCTTAAAAAAATGTTCATTTTTGTTTCTTTACTACTTTGTGCCATTAATAAGCTATGATTTCCATTTATTTAATATAATAGATAGTTTGTTCTCCAACTTGACCCCTTTTATCACTGTGTGGAACTTTAATGGATTTCTTGGTCCTGACTCTTTGTTGAAACAACTGACAGATTCTTTAAGCAAAACAACATAAATGACTACCATTTGCATTGATGATCATGTTACTAAGGCACTTACAATGTGTGCAAAGAACTCTTCCGATCTACTTAATCTTGCCTAGCATTGATCATCTAAATCAATGTCCTACTTTGTGGAATGACATAAAACAAATTTTAAGGGATCATTATGTTCCAAAAGTTTATCAAACTAAGTTATTTTTATAACTCATGAATTTTGGCAAGGCACACTGGCCGTTAAAAAATATATATCACTTGTTAGAAGATTAGTGCATCGCTGTGCCTAGTCCAGAGATGGTCTATTCACCATCTCTTCATTCATTGCTGGTTTGGATGACAAAATCAAATTTAAAGTTGATAACTGCTTATATAGATCCTTAGAGGAAATTTATCAATGGGCATTATACTTTGAAGAGATTCTCAACAGTAATCTGTCATCTCAATCTAGTTGGATCTCTCATTCTAGTCACGTGAGCAATGAAACTTGTCCTTCTGAATTCACTCCACCTGCTTCCCCTAGGAATGGTACTGATCTAAACTTGAATCATTCAACTGTTACTCCCGTGATTGATTCTTGTCTTCTCGTACAAGTCCCCGTCAATGATGAGATCTATATTTTTGACTATAAAGTGTTCTGACAGTAAAGATGAAACTTTTGAGCCTATCGAATATTCTGATGATGAGGATGAGACTTTTGAACCTATAGAGTATTCTGACGTTGAGCATGAGAGTGCTGAACATTGCATTGTATATTTTGTAGGCACAGTTGACACAGATATTATTGAAGAATCCCTGAAAGAAATGCCACTCCAGCAAGATATCCCACTTGCTCAAAATGTGGTACTAAAACCAGTCTCCACCATTCTTTTTACTGACTTAAAAGAGTATCTTTCATGTAGAGTTGCTTCATTTGTCTGATACTTCCCCGGTTGCCAAGTTATTTTTCCATGCATTTGTCCAGTTGTATATTTTTCCTATTGATATTAGACATCTGCCTACTAACTACCTTCATATTTTTCCAACTTAACATCTTCATAATTTTCATGTTGAGATCAAACATAGAATTATTTTAAATAATGAAGATTATGTGCTAGTTTTGGATGTGCATGATTGTTACATATCTTTTAAAAAAACTTTTGTGTTTCCTTGACAAGCTTTTAAAAACATCTTAAGAACAAGGTTTCATATTTAGAACTTACAGACTGTCCATTGCACTTGAATAAAAGTTTGAGTTTCAATATTGCGAAATTGTTTCCTTCTTGGGGCCACTAGAGCCACCGATTTTGCAATCATTTGTTTCTGCATGCTAGTGTATTGCACTAGGGCATGTGCTTCTCATTCATTAGTTTCAGTTAGCACTTTCCTAAATTTGTTGCATAAATTGTTGTTTGGAGTTCCACATTGATTTCTAAGTCGATGCGAAGATCGTCCTTCTTGGAGATTTTTTTCTTGAAGGTGATATCTGGGTTGATAAGAAAATTGCTTATAGATACTTGACAAGAAACGTCCATGGATTAGAAGTTACAGTTTCAATTTCTAGTTAGAAGTCTTTTCCCACCGATCCTAGGATTAGGCATACTTTGAACCCTATAAATATAGGGCTTATTCTTGTATTCCTTTCCTTCCAATGTATGAATAAAAATTACTTTTCAAGACGAGTCTTGATTTCTTAACAACTTGTGAGTTTGTCTGGCATAAGAGCCGGCGAGTTCTTATTTTTGGGGCATCAGCTACATTGAAATTTATCACTTTTTTCTTTTATTAGTTTCTAGCATCATCATTGTTTGCCGTATGATTAGTATTGCGAGATGTAACATCATTCTAAATGCATGGTGCAGTATCTTGATGAGAACAAGAAATTGATCTTGGCAATTATGGACAATCAAAATCTTGGCAAACTTACTGAATGTGCCCAGTAAGTAGTTCTCTCTCTTTCTCTGTTGTATTTGTGCACTTCTTTTGATGTCCTTTTTTAAAACGTAAATCGTTTCTGATTTTGCCAGATGCGTTCTAATTTTTTCATCATAAAACTACAGATGTTTATGATTTCAAAGTCATTTTGGATATGTGTTCTTATACAGTTTAATTGGACCAGGAACAATAAGCATCGTGTAACCGGCTCATCATCTGTTTTAGTTTTGAGGAATTATCTAATGATAATTGCTAAAGTAGTTTCTGTAGCAGTGAGATGACTAGTGATTTTAGTACTGGGATTTTGAAGCTAACCTCCGGATTGGTCAAGATATGAGTAGAGTTGATATGTAAAATTCCAAAGTTAAACCCTGATAGTGATAATCATTAAAGTACTGATATTAACATGGTGGCGTTCGTATTAAAAATACACACATCTGCATTAGGTTCTTTTGGCATGAATTGTGGGCTCCGCAAAAATGTGGCTTTCTGTAATGCCAAACACCGAAAAGGGATTCATTGGGTCTCTCCAGTTTTTGGGCAATATGTTTTTTTTGGTTTATTGAAAACCTGCTATATATCTCTTACTTTCAAACGTGCGTGATTTTCAAACGTGCGTGATTTTGGATGGTAAGGTACCAGACTCTACTTCAAAAGAATTTGATGTATTTGGCAGCAATTGCAGATGCCCAAACGCCAACACCATCAATGCCTTCCCAGGTAATATTTGAGATGGCCATTTCAGTTTACTAATGATTTCGCAGTCTATTATTTATTCATGTGTCAGCACATGTACAGATGTCTCCCCGTCCTACAATGCAACAAGGAGGTTTTTACATGCAGCATCCTCGAGCTGGAGTGGTGCTTCAGCAGCGGGCTATCTCTCCTCAAAGAGCACCCCCCTTACAGTTTAGCAGTCCCCGTCCAGTTCAAGATCAACAGCAGCAGCATCTATCCATTCAAGCACAAATGAGCTTACGGCCCACTGGTCCCAGCAATGCTGCACATCCTATGCAAAATGATGCCACTCTTGCAGGAGGCAGCAGCAGCAGTATTATTCCCACTTCAAATCCAGTAGTAAGTGACATGAGACGAGGAAAAACAAACCAAGATAAACCTGATGGTCAGGCTTCTGGCACAGGTGCTGGTGGAGCAAAATAATGACCCTGTCAACCAGTTGTGTGTAGCCGTTTATAGTAGGTTTCCTGTGTTGTAAAGTGTGTGTCATCTGCATTTTATGTAGTTGGCCAACCAAGAACAGAGGTTTCTTCATGGTCTCTTATCTCAGGACGATATGTAGTGGCAGCAACGGATTTGTATTTTGCTACCTGGTTGAAACCACTAGTCGTTTTCTGTATCTGTTGTACAATAATGTAGGGCTAATGCTAACAAGTTTTCACATTTGCTAGTACTAGTATTTATCATTATCGGGTAATTTCTTGTACGATGTGTATTAATCCGACAAGCTATTTGTCAAATGGCCTTCGAACACTTGATACAGGTGGTGGTAAACAACGTTTTTGTTGGTTTGCTTCCAACATATGGGGGTTTTCAAGAACGGGAATAATCAATTTTCACATACCATAATCCCTACCTCTCCTCTATACAAAGGAAAATTCCACCATTTCAACATTCTCCCTACTCAACATGAAAAGATACCGCTGCCTTCAGAAATAGGCGTCAAGAATTTTAGGGTCGAAATCCACCGGCTCAATTGGGAAATCCAAATCTACGAAGGGCGAGTTGGTGACCGATGTTGGAGTGGAGGATATTATGTCAGTGAAATCTGAGTCTGAAGTTTGCAGATTTTGATCAACCGCGAAATCGTTCATCCAACACAAGTATGAGTCGGATGTCGATTCAATTGGTGGGGAGTGAAAGGAAAATGAATGGACATTTTCTTCCTTGCTGCCATCCAACTCCTGAGTTTCATTTTCAAGAAGGATATTCAGTGGCTGAGCATCGTTTTTCTTTGGTGCTTGATGAACACAAGCTCCTGTATTATTACTCTGTTTTACTCTGTCTTGAATACAACTGTGCCTTCCTCTATAGGTGACCTCGAAAATTGAAGGGTCTTCGTCTCTTCTCTGAACATGTTTTGTTGCCAAACACCCTTGTGTATGTCGATGTGTACATCTGTAATACGCCCTGCAATTACAAAACATTCCACATTAAATCGAGCAAAGTCCTATATAGTACTAAACCAACATGCGCAAACATGTTTTATGTTTTGCATCATTATTGGAAAAACAAGACTTCAATTTGTTCAAACAATCAAACTAACATTTACACAAGGAAGGGGCCACGACAGATAAGTAGCAATATGATGTTTTTTTCAGCCTCAAACTCCCAACATTTACCCGTCTTTCTCGAATCTTATCTAGTGTCTATTCCGATCTATCTAATACCGCTTACTGAAACGGACCATTCATGCTTCCTCACCTGGGAAATTTAGCCCCCAAAATGTCTTTCTGCCCATATTTTCTCCAACTAAATCCATCATCACAGTGGCCTTCTCGCCCCATAACGTGCACTTGCTCACTCCATTTTTCGGAGATTTTTCTGCACACGAAAGAAAAATTCATTACACTAGTGAAAGAAAACCCATAAACTAATGCTAAGGAAAAGAAAAAAGAGTACCTTTTCTTGAGGCGGGCACCATCTTTGGAGAGATGAGGTGAGAGGCCTCATCACTGGTAGCAGGTATGGTGGAGGGATTAGAAGCCATAAAGTTGAGCAATGACAGTGCATTATCATAAGTCGAAAGTATCTTTTCGACCAGAAATCCAGAGGCGTCGAGCGATTTCGCAGGGTCAAGTTGGATTTTCAGCTGATTTGCAAGCTCCCTACCTTGTGTTAACTCACTGATAACAATCTCTCTGTCCCAAGAACCACCAACTTTTTCTTCCATTGCCAAGAAGCAGAAACCTCAAGAAAATTAACCTGATGGATAGTCTTGGAAATCTGATCAAGAATACGACAAATATTTCAAACTGTGTTGGATCAATTCAAGATCATAACATCAGAAACACACATGTAATCTGGATCATGACTTCCAATTCACTTGAAAGGAATCACAGTTGAGGTGAAGATATAAAGGGTAGAGAGAAAAGTAGGGCTGCTTGTCTGCAAGTGTGGACGGGGAAATATATTTGTAAATGAGATGAGAGAAACGTGATCATTCTTAATGAAGAAGCAGTGAGGAAAGAAAGCGATATAAATAAAGCAGAAAAGACTTGGAAAGTGGATTTTTTTTTTCTTCTTTTCTTTTCTTTTTGGGATAACAATAGTAAAAGGCAGTTTATTTTTCTTCTGTCTGTTAACTAACTAATTGTGGATAAGGTAAATCAGGGTCAAGTCCTAACTTTTTCAGGCAGTGCCGTTATGGATCCTCAAACTTTTCAAAGTGATATCTGGGTTCTTCACGTGACCAAAACTGTCAAATTACTATTTTCAGTTGAATTCGAGACGTACCTCTAGTGGTTGGCATGTTAATTTTGTTTTGTAAGCAAGAAGCTGTGATAATCGCTTGCAATGTAGTCTATCTTGATAGTTTTAGTTTTAGTGTCTTAAAAATCGTAACAATGTTTAAATGCGTCAATGATTGACAAACTACAAGACTTGATGAGGGATGGTGCACAAATTTTAAGTATAAGGTGATAGGAACACCTGCACATATACCTAGGTGCACTTTTTAAAACTCGTGATTATTGAATTTAGACCAACCTAGATAGTCATGTAGTAAAATTGACCTAGTCCTCCAACAAATATGAGTTGCTTTATTTAACTGTTGAGCAAGCCGAGTATGACTTCCAAGTTCACGATTGTGACTAGAAAGCTCACTTTTAAAGGTTGAGAGGACCTATAAAAGCACAAGTAAAATATTGAGAGGTCATTTGTAATTTCCCTTAATCATATGCGGCCATTAGATTGTAAATCTAATTGCTGACCCATTCAATTGGCCGTTTGCCCACCACACATTCACAGTACCTACTTTTGAATAATAATATAATATTAGGAATGTTTAAATCCCAACGTTTACAGTCGTTAGACTGTTATGTGATATAATATTAGTATTATTACTATATCCTCCTCAAATCATAAAGTATTTAGTATTATATTATATTATTATCTAGTGTCAGTGCCCTAAAAGCACCACTCTTCTAGTTCTTGAACATTTTTAATAATATTATACTTCAATCTTTAGTATTTTCTCACAATGACAGCTTGATGAAAGTTTCGCCATCTAGAATCTCGTTATGATTTAATATGGATATTTTACGTGTTGTTTCAGTATCAATTGTCATTTTCATTAATTTCTAGCTAAAACGATTTAAATATTGTGTAACAGTTTGAACATCTAATAATTTTTTTAGAGATTAAAGTCATTATCTCGAACCTTGTTTACTTACTGAGTGTTACCTCGTGTATACGTTTTTGTCATCATTTGAAATGCTATTCTTATTTTTTCATGTAATTAATTCCCATATCTCATTAAGATTTTTGTAGAGCCATGAACTGTTTATATAAAACCATCTCGGAAAGAAGTTTCTATGAGATTATAATTTGAATAACTAAAGAAAGAAAAAGCAAAAGTAGAAAAAAAAAAAAAAAAAAACAAAGAAATGGTCAAGAAAGATGGGAAGAATCCTCCAAGTGATTCCGCGTCAAGTCTTAGCCGTGTTTTCTCCGAAATGAATGAGAGAGAGAGAGAGAGAGACTGATGTCATTGGCTGAGGTCAAGTAATGATTGATTTTTAGGTCCCCATTCACACTTGGAAAACATTTATTTATGGGTTAATTACACCATACTTCTCCAATCTTTCAAGCTATTTTAAATTGCATTTCTAATTTTTAATTTTATTTTTAAGCGTCTCTAACTTTTTAAAAGTGTTACACTTAACGTTTTTATAACAGTTTTCGTCTGTTTCTATCATTAATTGGAGAGCATTATGGTAAAATATGAAAAATTAAATATTTTAATATTTAAAATTAAAAAAAAAAGTGGGGAGAGACATCTTCTTTTGACTGCCGGAAATGACAGCCAATAAAAGTACAGCCAAAAAGGGGGAGCCCCCCTTTTCTGCCAGAAATGGCAGCTCTCCCTTTTTGGCTATTAGAAATGGTAGTCAAAAAGGGGGAGAGTTCCTACCCCTCCGCTGCTGGAGATGGCAGTAGGAAATGGCAGCACTTTTGCTACCATCTCCGGCAGCCAAAGGGAGGGATGTCTCCCCCGCTTTTGTTTTTCTTTTAAATATTAAAATATTTAAATTTTTTTGTATTTTACCATAATACTTCCAATTTAGTGGTAAAAATATTATCACATGGACGTTAAGTGTAACACTTTTAAAAAATTAGGGACACTCAGAAGTAAAATTAAAGGTGGGAACGTAATCTAAAATACTTTGAAAGGTTGGGGATATTAGGCGTAATTTAAGATTTATTTGATTGTCCAAAAAAAATTTCATTAAAAATGGCCTTTTTCACATAAATATGGACTTTTATAATATTTGATTGATATATATATATATATATATATATTATAGGATTCAATTGCTGAGAGTTTAAATTACACGGAAATATATATATTTTTCAAATGAGTTTATGTTTGTAATTAAACACACCCTTGGTGGCAAATAATTACCAGAAATTTGGTTTTGACGGGGTGCAAAAATTGCACAATAAGGGAATCGATTTTAATTGAAATTGAAAACATACAATTCTGTGAACATAAATTTTTCTTAACTAATGAGTATCATCAAAGAAAATAAGTAGCATTATTCTATTTGAATATTGCGTTGTCAGATCGTTTCTCGACCAATACTCAATTTAATTGGGGGTTGGTATAGGGACAACATGAAAAGTTTTTTATTAAAAGTGAACTTGTTTATGTACTAATATTTATTATACGAATATTCTTGCACCAAGTTTTTTGATCGACAATATCGAATGAAATATTTTCTTCTTTTTTTAACAATATACAAATTAATGAATACATTGATTTTGTTTGTTATGCTCGCCGGCATTGCGGTGTCCTCAATTGTAATTAACCAAGTTAAAATAACTCAATTACTAGTCTTTTCATTACGTTTGATCGATAAAGAAAAATATCCATTTATCCATTGTATCGAGGATATATAAGTTGATATTCTCATTAACCTAATTAATCAATAAAATATATATATTTTCCTAACGGACAAGTATTATTTTTAAAAAATAATAGATTACGCATTCAATTCTTCTTCTTTTTAATTTATTTTTTATTTATAGAGAAATGCATGCTGTGTTACCTTTTTTTTTTTTGAACCCTTTGTTACTTTTTATCAATACGATAAAATACATATGATTATTTTTTAAAAAGGAAAAGTAAATATGAGACTATCTTTTATTAGTAAATATCAGATGAACATGCAACAAATATATATATTTATATTTTTTACTTTTGAAAAATTAAAAAAAAAGTTTAGTGTTTCAGTCAAGGGTCGTCGAATTTTAACTTTTCCTTTGACCATCTTCTGGTTACTTTTAAAATTTCAAATTTCTTCACTTTTAATTTGAGAGAGAAAGGGGGGGAGAGAGAATTTTTGCAAACGAGAAAGAGAATTAAGATAATCTATTATTATTATTATAAACGCTTATTATACGTCTGGAGTGAAAATAATTAGCTGTTTTTCTCACTGAAAAAACAAAAGTAGAGCACGTCCAAAGCTCTTTTTGGACAATTTATGGGGGAGAAAGAAAAAGACACGTGAATTTCGGCGGGTCTCACATTTCTTCTTATTTTCTTATATTATTACATTTTTTTTTCATTTAAACCCAATTTTGCATTATTTCTACCTTACTTTTTCATTATTTTCGGCACCTTTTTTTTTAAATACATCTGGATACCTATTTACATATTATTTACTACTATTTTATTATTATTATTATTATTGAATTCTTTTCTCTCTTTTTCCCCTTTTTCATTTTTCTCGCCTTTTTTTCACCACACTTCTTTGTATTCATATATTTAATTAAAATAATTATTTTCTCTCTATTTTTGTTCCTTCGCATCATCTCTACCTCACATTACACATTAGAGATGCTCTTGAATCAGTGATATCGATACATTTTTTTATTGATTAATTATAAAACTAAAGTTTCTAGTAATAATAATTTAATTCAATGTATGGAAAGGTCTTCTTTAAAAAGATTGCTCACATACACACACGCACACTTTGGAGAATTGTATAGGTGGGGGTACCGCAGTTGAGGAATTTCAAGTGATGTTGCATGTCAAGAGAGTTGTATAGATAGGGGTTGGGGTTATGGTTAGGAAAAAGGTGTACACAAAAAATCTGTTATGTCTTTATGTATTTTGTTTATATATTTGACAAGAGAGTTTGTCTAGATTCATCGTATAAAAACTTAAAGATGGACTGATCAACAAATCGAATGTTATCCTTATTGGACACGTGAGACGTGTTGCCTCGTAAAATATATTGTGAAATTGCTAAAGTTTTTTTTTTTTTATTAAAATTAGGGAGAAAAAAAGGGTTCTTGAAATTCAATGTATTGGAGGTTTTCCTTCAAGTGTTAGAATAAATCTTTCTATATTCTCTTGAAATTTAGATGGATCCAAAATTTGTTCGTTAGTGGTGGACATATGTATAGTGATATTACTTATGTGAGTAAGGAATGAAACTCATGAGAAATTAACACTATAAGAAATTAAATTATTATACAAAATGTCAAAACTTTTGATTATTATGATGAGAAAAAGGAAAAGCTCAGCAATCATTGTCTTTCAATGGTAATAAAAGAAAGAAAATAGATAAAGATAGAAAATAGACTGGCACAAAAGGCAAAACAAACACCCACACCCCGCCCCCGCCCCCCAACACACACACACACACACACACACACACACACACACTCTTCCTTTTGGACTTTTATACTACATACAATTAGCTTCATGGAAAAAATCCTAAGTGGGGTCAAGTGGAAAGTTTGAAGAATTTCTTGTGAATTTCAATGTCCAGATTTATAGGGCCAGGGTCGTGTAACACAACAAAAGGTGTACACACAACAAAAGGCGTACCCCAAAAAAAAAAAAAAAAAAAAAAAAAACGGAAAGATAGAAAGAAAGGGGATTTTATTTGTAAAATCGTTGTAGTACTTGAACAAAATCTTTTTTATACATGTCATGTGTTAAGAAAGGAGGTCACGCCATATAGCCTATAGGTATGTTAAAAAATTCCTGACCAAGTAGTTGAAGGCATGGACGAGGGCCCTTTGTGGGCACCAGTGGACAAGCATCGCACGTTCTCTGCTCTACTGAGACATATCCCGTGATTTACATCTCCATCAAGGCTCAAGGGACGGGTCAGGTGGGGGCCTTGAGTTTGGGGTTCAAACCTTTTGAAGAATGAACATTAATTTTTGGATAACTCCATCGATAGAATGTTGACAATTAATTCCATCAATCAAGCATTTTCCCCTTTTTCCCCTCTTTGAGCAAGTGACTCATCTGTTTGAGTAATACATAATGCCATCAATGTTCAACACCGATTAATATATGATAAATTAATAAAAATGATAAGTCAACTCAAATGTGTTACGAATATTACATGTTTCAAAATTCTACTTATATCAAATTAATAAATGATATTAATAATACATTACATGTGCATATTTCAAACCTGTCATTTACAACACCCGCCCCAAAAAGACAAGGCTCACGTATACATACAAACATACATATATATTGCCACCTTAATGAGTGCTCAATACAACTGGTATTACATATTATTATTTACAATGTTTAAGTTAATATATAGAACAATATAGATCTAGTAGCTATCTGTAGTTTTTTTTTTTTTTTTAAAAGGAATCAACGATGGTTGAAGAACCAACACTCAACCACCCCCACCCCGCCCCCCAAAAAAAAACACTGGTTTTTTCTTGACCACAAATTGTTTCTTGCATTTTTGGGTAACATACGAAGCAATATTGGTTCATTTGAAAAAACGTTGCATTAGGGTGATTTACATTAGTAGTAATGTTCTTCATTGACCAAGTCAAGAAGAATACACCCTAAAATTTGAGAGAGGTTTATTCAATCAAAACTTTTAAAGGTGTTTTCAATAGATGACTTTTGTGGATTTACAGGATTCTTGTCTCCTGTAGATTTTTTGTTAATAGAAGAATATCAACTTGAAAATTCAAACTTATTAAAAGAATAATGCTATTATCTAGACTGGGGACTAGTCTCCAGTCTAGTTGTCATTTCTTTATTGGTCATTAAATAAATGAGGAAATTTATGCATATCAACTCATCCTCCAATGTAATGATGCCAACTAGACTGGAGACCGATATTTAGTTTAGATAAATAGCATTACTTATATTAATGTACTCCAATACAAAAATAATAATACCACTATTAATAGATCTAGACAAGAGACCGCTTTTCAGTCTAGTTAATCGCACTACATTGCAGGATGGATGAAGATGCATAAATACATAGAGGTATTAATTTATTTAATGGTAAATAAAGAAATAACAACTAGACTAGAGAGTCTCTAATCTAGATAAATAATATTATTCCATTGACATGTGCAATCCTAGGTGTAGTATGCGCATAGAATTCGTTGGATAGTTAATTGTTAGTTATTATTGTTTGATCGTTTTTGAGTTGGTCAACAGGCAATGGGCATGAGTTGTTCAACATAGGCCTCTTTAGTTGTTATTACTACCCTATAATTTAGCTTAGTGGAGTTAGGGGCTGTTCAATATATTAGAGCATTTCCAATGCAAAAATTGTCAATTACCTCAGTTAAAACAATTGATGTTGTAACTAAAAAATTAGACATTGTATATCTAAACTAAATGTAGAGTGTCATTTAAAACAATCGATGTGGTTAAAAAAAAAAAAAGTAGACATTGTATACATAGACTAGAAGTAGAGAGTGTCATAAACAATGCTTGTATGTATCATGTGTGTGCGCGTGTGTATATATATATATTATATATTTTATTTTCTTCGTACAAGGGTCTGATTATTTCAAGCAATTCACATAATCATTAGAGATGTGTTATACCAATTTACATTAATTTAAGTCTCGTAAAGAGCAATTCACCTTACACCATTAGAGGTGCTCTTAGACCTCATAAATCATCAAAACGATCCTATAGTTGTATAACATTTCTGAAGTGATAAGAAGTCACATTCCTTGTAGATACTGTGGGCGCAAAAGGATAGAAAATGAGTGGTTCATGCCTTGATTCATAAGCTTATCTAAATTTATTTTGTCAAAGTTAAAAACAAATAAACACAATTCAATTTAAGTTAGAATTCAGAAAACAAAATACTGTATAGACATCTACAATTCATTCAATTTTCTTTTCAACCAACTTAAGAATAAGCCTCAGGTCTTAGCTAAAGTTTAAACAAACATGAAGCCAATTTCATACAAAAAAAAAAAAAAAAAAACAATGGAAGAACTTAAAATTTTCTCAATACAAATTTGAAATCAAGTGATTAAATTTGAATTTCATATTTGCTTTTAGGAATTTAATTCTAGAAAGAATTGAGTTTACTAAAATGATCTAATTCGATAATAATTTTATAATTTGGTTACCTATTTTAGAATCAAACTATAGTAACAAAATGGTTACTGATTTCAGTAACCACAACTGATTAAATAACTAAATCAAACCGCACCGAACCAAACTGATATGCTTTGGCCTGGTTTGGTAAAATTAATATCGGAGTCCATGACTGATTAATTAACTAAATAAATCAAACCGAACCTTACGCTTGGTTTGGTTTGATTGGTTATGATATATCGGAGTCACGGGTCAAATTTCTTAGAATATATTTCAGCAGCCAGCTTCCTTCTCCAAAACATCATATTTTCATCCCTTACCATATCAACAGAAAGGTCGGCCACCAAGCATTCAATGTATTTGATTGTATAAATCCCACAATCCCCACTGTGATAAAAGTAAATGTTAGAAAGCTTCATAGGTAAGCTAGTAAATTTGCAGGGCACAACCATAACTGTAAAATTTATACTTACGATTTTTTCGTCTGTGGAATCTCCGTCTTCTTCTTCCTAACAAACTTCAAAGGTCCTTGATGCCGCCATCCCCGCTGCCCAAAGATGCCGATCTATTCAAAAATCAAAGGTATCAGAGTCAAGAAACAAGTTACTTTTTCCTCCATAACCGCATCTGTGTAACACGCGATGTCTCCATCATACACCGTTAGCTCCCAAGCCAGCAAGTTAATATATAGCGCGACCCAATGACTTTGTCCAACGTTAAATGGAATCAACATATGTTCGCATTCCGACCATGACATTCCATGACTTGGCCACTCACCGTTCACATACCATTGGATGCTATCAGGATACCTGATTCGCTTAGGTTTAAATCTGTGGTTGCCCTCGTGCCATAGCTCGTATATGCACTGGCCGAAGGTCGAATCAAGAATTGCATAATGGGGTAAAAACATGCGAGGGTATGACTGGATTCTGAGGAGTATAAAGTGCATAGCTACATCGACATGCTGCAAAATAGAATGCAATGCAAACATTTGGTCAGGCCTCTAGTCTGACGACGCAAATATGATTTCAAAAAAAATAAACATAAAAATAAAAATAAAAAGGAAAATATTTACCTCACCCTCAACCCATCCCCCATCCTTGATTAAAGTCGAAAACCAGAGCTTGTTTGCAACCAAAATATCAAAGTCCACCCTGTCACTGTCAAGTAATTTGAATGTACAAATAACAGAGATTATTTTATATTTCTTCAATTAAATGAATCATCACTAGTTAATGAACAGAGTGAGTCAAATATTTAGTAATGATCTCCTATCCTTAGCAGTTTGATACCAAGATTCAAATGATAGCTCCTTATCAGGGTCGACCTCACACAGTATGTTGAATGTATCTAATGCACGCTGCTTACAAGGTCTTTGTGGACTGGTGGAAGAGCTTCGTAAGATCTTTGGTTTCTTCTTTACAAGACCATCTTTTTCCTTGTATAACACCACCTCAGGCTCAACCTCATTGTTAAATGAATCCAGTAAATTTTTTGGACTGATAGTCGGACATGGTTGCTGAAGTCCGGTATTCCCCGTTTGCTTGAATTTTTCCTCTCGCTTGAGTCCTGCCCCAAGATCAGATTGCACCGTTTGCTTAAGTTCTGAATATTGCTGCACTTGTATCAATGACTGTAACATTCCAATGACCGTATCAAACTTAGTATCAAAGTCCTGAAACTTTTTTTTGCAGCATAGTTCAATTTGATCTAGATTTTGTTGAAAACCAACTATGGTGCCCGTGACACGGTCACTGAGAGATTTAAATTTCACATCAAAATGCTGAAACTCTTCTTGGCTTTTTACCTCGGCGTTTTTTAAATTATTTGAAAAGCCATATACGGAATCTGTTAAGGACAGACCAAGGGATGTTAACTTCGCATCAAGAACTCCCAAACATGGCTCCATTGCAACCAACCGATCCTTAACAGGGTGTAACTGTTTATCAACACAATTTGAAATTTCAAAAGAAAGATGCTGCCCAGCATTGTTTAGATTTTTTGAGAAGCCATGCATAGAATCCATGAATGATTGACCCAGGGATACTAATTTCGAGTGAAGAATTGCCAAGTGCCGCTCCATTGCAATTAACCGATCCTCAACCGCCTGTGACGGTTTATCAGCAGAATTTGATGCTTCCGGAGGAAGATGTTCCACTGCAGTCAAGTGATCCGTGTGCTCTTCCGATCTCTTTTGATCAACAGAATTTGATTTTTCAAGTGGAAGCTGATTTGTTGCAGTCAACTGTTCCCCAGCCTCTGGCAAATGTTGATCAAGATAATCTGATCCTTCAAATGGAACTTGGCCAGCTGCTGCAGGGATCCCGCTTGAACAGGATGGAACAGTTTTGTACATTTCCACCTCCTTAACAGGAGCATCTCTTTGTTTGACGTACTCACAAACATTGGCAGCAGCTACATAATTTTCAACTTCATCTGCAGAAGGTTCCGCTGTGGCTATGTTTGGCTGCAACGCATTCATTGTTTCATGTAGACTGGGATGTTTCATCAACTGCAACGGTTCCAAAAATAGCCATAAATATAATAAATCAGTATTAAGAGGCAGATTTTAGGACCAACAGTTCCAGCCACAAACTTTACAAATAAGTTGATCCCAAATAACCTGCTTTAGCTATCATGGCTCATTGGTTAGTGGAATACAAGGAGAAATACTGTCTGCCTTCAAAAGATGATACTTCATGTACAAAATTGATCACAACAAAATAAATAATACTTAATATTGCTACAGAAACAGTAAATTAGTAAAATATGTATAACTGTAATATTTGACAGAGAGCGCGAGCAACTCCTGATGATTAGCTAAGGAACACAGTGGGAGCTTAGTTGCTTTTATTAAAACACACGAAGTTATACAAGTAAAAAAAAGGTGACAAAATTTCAAGTTTGTATATCAAAATAATACAGTAAGAATTGCTTGCCAAGACTTCCACAGCATGTACAAGATATTAAATGGCTAATACACATGGTACCAAAAAAAAGTGAACAACTTCTTGAAAGTGGCCCCCATATGCATGGAGTGAGCTCTACAGGAAGATCACAGTCAGCGTTGTAAGAACAGATCGGAAGAGCACACGTTATAGAACAAGAGTTCACTCTTACCTCCAAATCGACAGCACCTACTGGAGCCTGCGCATCAATCTCTATAGGCAAAGAGTTCTTTTTCTTTTGATGAACTTCTGTTTCGGAGATCTGATTATTATTTTTATCTTCACTACTCGGGGAAGTCTTCTGCAGAGCACCCATGTATTGAGGTTGAGGGTTGACCCTGTGTACCTTCTTTTTCTCACGCGTTTTGTTATCCTTTGTCTTGTCCTTATATTCTTTAGCTTTCTTTGGGGAAATGTTCACTGGACTTGCCTCCTTGGCAAAATATGAATGCTTGCACTTCTTCTTACTGCTATCACCATTCTCAGTAGCACAGGAATTGTCTCTAGTATGAGAGCTCATGTTGTTTATAAAATTCAAGTCATTGTTTACTTCTTTGATTCTTTCACCGTTACTGCTGCCTAAACTTGCCGGCAGTGAATGTGTCCTGCATCATTCCACAGTCTGTCAAACCACTGCACCATAAATGCTCAATCTTTAGATATCAGAATCAAATCAACGTAACAGATGTGTAAAAGAATACCCAACAATCTTGGAACAACATGCTGTCCAACCAGTACCGGAAAATGTGAACACTTTTAAGAGTTTAATTAACTCTTACAAATGCTATTTGGGAAAAGTTTTCTAATTTAGATATTTTGGGTTAGTTCTCCACAATATGAAGAGAACATGCGGTAATCAATGCAAACAAGCTGAAGCAAGCCATCTCATCTAAAAATATAGACATAATTAATGCCGAAAGAAACCAATATAAACGAGGAGGTGAGCCTTATTGGAAAAATATTTTACCGTATACGATAGAGCTTATGGCCGCTTTATTTCCAAAGCTACAATTTTCCTCAAATATTCAAGAAAATTAAATTGTATGAGATATTAATTATAGTCTGAGTTAACTTCTAAATATACATAAAATTCAGTCTACATTTAATCAGTGTGATTGTGTCACCTGCATTGGTTGACAAAATTCCTCTCTTATCTCTTTTGCGTGTAACTACACAGGAAAGGAGTTACAAGCTTATTTATTCTGTATTCAATGACTCTCGAGTAAAGAGCCTCTTCCTAACTCCAATACTCATGCAATGGAAAATTGTTTAGAACCCCCGCCGGGGGGGGGGGGATGAAGAGTTGGAAGGGTGAAAAAACCACAACTCATGAATTTCCAGTTAAAAGCTACTTTGAAAAAATGAACCCTTTTGGACAGATTTAAAGAGAAAGCAAATTTGATTTCATGTATGGATTATGAGAGCAAAAGAGCATTCTCTCTATTTGGAGAAAAACAAGCTGACATTTGTAGTATGACAACAATGCATTCAGCACACACAATTCTTCATTCAATCACTTCCAAGATGAATGTACCTAGGAGGGAAGGTGAAGAGAAGGAAGGTGAAGAGAATTCTATGAATATAAACAATATTTATACGACTTGTACAATCTTCAAAAACCAAGTAACAAAGGGAAATTTATTGATAGACATTATACCTTAAATACCAGTGTGAAATGATCCCCAAATAGGGATATATGTGATAATACTCAATGAAAGGTGTTTTTGTCCAGCTGCCTAAAGTCTTTTCTACCACTGGAACCTGCAGACTGACAAAAATAAAATTTATAAGAGTCAGAAGAGTCAGCGAGCACCCCAAAACATAATAATTGGAGTTTAAGGACACAAGCAGCTAAGAAACAGTAACAAGAATTGTTAACTAGATACATGAACAATGTGCAAAGTTCCCCTGCAGTCACACATTAACATTGCTGGAATTAATGCAGGCCAGTCTTCTAAATTAGATCGAACAAGATGGCTACAGGATCAAGAGAAACGCCTAACGCGACATTGATACTGGGAAATTAATCTCAGCAGCACTGAGACAAAATATTTAATATGATGTAGACGAGAAGTTGATAGTATTAATTATGCAAACGGTAAAGGTCACATATTAGGTACGAACAAGGAGTAAGAACTTTTTTGCTACTTTTCTTGAACAAATTCACTAGGTGATCGTAGAACTCAATAAAATATTGCAAATTTGCCGAGACTGAAAGATAAAGTTTGCTTCTTCATTTTCTCTATGCGTGGTGGGTTCCTCTTCTAGAATTCTTCCCCACCAATGTTAATCTGTATGTAACTCCCATTCCACTTATCTGGACCACCATCACCCCATAATCTCTGTGAGAAGGCTTAAGCCTCAAGGCACTTTAAGGAATAAGTTCCATCCCATACTGAAAAGAGTTAAAAAAAATTCAGAAAGAATACGAAAAGAAGAAAAAGACAAGAAGAGGAGCAGAAGAAAATCGAAATAGAAGGAAAAAAATTAAAAAAAAAAGAAAAGAAACCTGAACTGGCTGATTATAAACACCCGCCACCACCAGAAACTTGTCGGAAAGAGACTTTGTGAAGTTTTGGATTGATGGAGGTGGGATAGAGTATGGGGAATTAACGGTTTAAGAAAAATGTGCATATGGAACCAAATTAAGTTGAAGTGACTAAGTTAAAAAATAAAGAAACAAGTTTCTAAATCTTTAAAACTTAATGTGAGATATGCCTCATGCTTCTCAAGGTGCATGGACCGACTACTGAGGTGTGCACCTTAACAAAAACTTATTTCCAACAGTTGTTCCTTGAGACATTAAGGCTTGTCCTCACCTCAAGACCGCATTTATTGGAATATTAATTAATACCTTTGATATGTATGGTGGGAAATAGTAACCAAAATAACAAAGTTGGGGTATCGAATGTGTTAGATTTCAGAAAGTTTAGGTTAAAGGAAAATGCAGTACCCTTAACATAAGCAATTTCTTAGGGATGAGTAACTGTTTAACATTTGAGCATCTTTCATTGAGGAAAATCTTTGCTTTACCACCCACAACTAGCAAGAATAAGGAGTAACATTGTTAGCAAGAAATAGAAGTGCATTTAATATACCTGTTCATAACATCTTCGACAGGAGTTAATATATCTCCGCTGATTAATTTGTTGCATACACATTGCATTATATACAAGCGAACAGCTGTCTTTTCTTTACTCAGTGAATACACATTATGAGTCTTCCAGAACAACTACATTCGAACTGTCTATACCTGTTCCATGAATAGTAAAACATTCTAGAAGCAATAGTCTCTCAGAAAAATGGAAGAAAACAGTTTAAATATGTGTATATGCAAAGGCATGGCGCATATATCCCTCAAAAAGAGCTTTTCATTTGAAGATCTTCCGATCAATATAAACATAAGACTAAGGAACCAAACAATAATAATTATATCTCTCCTAATATTCTTGACTGTCAATATCAGATAACAAGGGATGACATACTTGTCGCTTCCTTAACAGCACCAAATGCAAGCAGCAGATACCCATCGTCATCAGAAATATTTTCAGCTGATAATGTTCTACGGTTTCTTTTCCTCTTTCTACCAATTGTTTCCCCAGCTGCTGGAATATCATTATTAATGTCAGATTCATCAATCTCCTTTTCAATAGGTGACCAGACGCCCTGAGTGACAATACCATATTGGAGGTAGCAATTTTTGGTCTTTGCATCAAGCAAAAACACTGCAACCTTTGAAATTGGCCACCCTTCTATGTTCGGAACATCTTTCGATGGGTCTAAAAAATATGAGATATCGCAGGCAGCACTGATTGCTTTCTCAGTGATTGAAAGCCCATCTTTAATATCAATCAGCTCCACAGTTTCGGCTTGATTTGCAACTTTCATGAAAGCTCTCATTCTCTTGTTTAACGTAACAGATAACTTACAGAATGAGAAACAATTCATAAACTCTACCTCCAGCTGCTGTTTCCGGTAAAAATAGTTGTACAACAACACAACTCCCTGCATCTACATGAAAATTGAAGCTTTTCAGAGACAATTCGCTTTTAAAAATATATTATAAAAAAAAATAGCGCTTCAAAACATAACTAAACTTATGGCACGAAGTATCTAGAAATAGCATCAACTTTTAAAATAAACTAGTGACGTACTTAATGTGCGTTGCACATTATTTTATGAGGTTTATTTTAGAACTCATGAAAATGGTAGCAAAATTTTGTACTTTAAATTTTGCCTATTTTCTAATTCTCTTAATTATTATACACGATATTTGAATGTTTCAGTTTGACCATATTCTTTCATTATCATTATTTTGAAAATTTTCAATTTCTTGAATTCATGATTATATACTTCAATAGCTTTTACAATAAAACCCAACAGGTATCTTTAAACATTTTTGTTCTAGGTTTTGGAAAATTTAAGTTCTTGGTTGTTTGACATTCTATGTTCAAACCATGGTAGCATTTAAGGTAATTCTTGCATGAAAAATAAATGTTTGAACCCATATATATTACAACGTTGCTGAACAAAATCTAATCTAAAAATGAAATGTCGCATCACATAAAAAAGTATCATTTAAAGGAGCTCTTGGAAAGATCTCAGAACAATGTAAACTTGAAAGAGTAATTTAATTGACTGTAACAAACTCTTCGCCTTAAAACTGGCTAGTGGCAACCATTGATTGGCCTCGGGAGCAAAGAAGAACACCTTTGCTGCCCTTCTCCTACCGTTGCTTGGACTCACTGTGTCTTTGTGGTAGCCCATACATCTCTCATTTTTTGAAAAGAAAAGACTTTCTATTATAAAACTTAAAACTCCTTCTACAACTCTGTAAATAGTTGACAATTGATTCTTGGGACAATTTAGGCCATATTTAAAATTTTATTTACCTCCATGAATTCAGGAAGCTTGAGGCTGCCACAAAATATTCCTTTTTTCCATTTTGTAGGCATATCATTACATAATTATGGCTGTTTCTCCAGAAAGCAAAAAGAGAAATGCCTAATCCTGAGAGAAAGTTCCATTGCAGCACTGTAGATAAAGTTCAACATTCGTGGAAAAGAATGACACTCCTGAAACCTAAAACGGTAAAGAAGACCAAGTTCCATTGCAGCACTGGAGATAAAGTTCAACATTCGTGGAAAAGAATGACACTCCTGAAACCTATAACGGTAAAGAAGACCAAATATGGCACTACAAATACATTAGGCTATATAAATCGTCACATTTTTCTTTTAAAAAAAGAAATTCCCATTTGTGACTTTTTGCCTTCCGTCAATTTCATATGTGCATCTTCATATATTTTTGTTGTACATCTCCTTGTTCCTTATTATTTGAATCCACTGTTGTGTCTATTCATTATCTGGTTCTCTTACTTGATCAAATATAATTATATCATCATTCAAAGATTATTTTATCAATAATAAATGAAAATGGAGTTATTTTATTACATAGGTTGGATAAAAGTGCCCAAAAAATAATTCCCAACTCAAGGCACTTTTAATAGATTATAGATAAATAAATAATAATCAGAAATGCATACTTTAATTAGTCCACTAATGAAGCAGAGATACATATACCGCAGAAATTAAAAAGCACAGAATTAAAGCGGACCTGCCTGGCAACAGCTTGCTGAACTGAAAGATCAGGAGGGTTACTATCAGAGACCCTAAATGCATACTTTAATTAGTCCACTAATGAAGCAGAGATACATATACCGCAGAAATTAAAAAGCACAGAATTAAAGCGGACCTGCCTGGCAACAGCTTGCTGAACTGAAAGATCAGGAGGGTTACTATCAGAGACCCTAAATGCATACTTTAATTAGTCCACTAATGAAGCAGAGATACATATACCGCAGAAATTAAAAAGCACAGAATTAAAGCGGACCTGCCTGGCAACAGCTTGCTGAACTGAAAGATCAGGAGGGTTACTATCAGAGACCCTAAATGCATACTTTAATTAGTCCACTAATGAAGCAGAGATACATATACCGCAGAAATTAAAAAGCACAGAATTAAAGCGGACCTGCCTGGCAACAGCTTGCTGAACTGAAAGATCAGGAGGGTTACTATCAGAGACCCTAAATGCATACTTTAATTAGTCCACTAATGAAGCAGAGATACATATACCGCAGAAATTAAAAAGCACAGAATTAAAGCGGACCTGCCTGGCAACAGCTTGCTGAACTGAAAGATCAGGAGGGTTACTATCAGAGACCCTAAATGCATACTTTAATTAGTCCACTAATGAAGCAGAGATACATATACCGCAGAAATTAAAAAGCACAGAATTAAAGCGGACCTGCCTGGCAACAGCTTGCTGAACTGAAAGATCAGGAGGGTTACTATCAGAGACCCTAAATGGCAGGCTAGGATCAACCAAGTACTCTATGAACGCCCGTACAACATCCTCTCTCGGACACACCTCCATGTTTTCCCCTGCCATGTCGCCATTTCAATCAAAACCCCTATGCATATATATGTTCATTCGAATGTGTCTTGTCCCCAGGAAAAAAAAATGTATTTTCTGTTTGAAATAAAAAGTTTTAGATCTTATCATTAAAGGGTTTTAAAAACTATCATTATTTTCCATAAAGTTTTTGTATAATATAGATTCATAGTTAGATTAGATAGGCAGTCAAAGGATGTTCAGATATTTTCTAACAAAGCTCCGCTAAATGGTGGTCTGCATGAGAAGACAAATCTTCAATCTCTTTTATTCTAAAAGTTGTATTTGTTAGCAAATTATTTCTTTTTCAGAACAGAAATCAATCATAGCACTCACAATTCAGTAGTAAATTAAACAGAGAATAAAAAACTAATAACAGAGACAGATATAACGAAACCGCGCCCCGCCTTCATGGCCGCAGTTATCTCCAAACACTACATGCAAGAAATTAAAAAAAAAAAAAAAAACCGACCCCCGTATGTCGCTTGGCTTGCAAATAGTCAAGAAAAACAACATTCAAGGAATTAAAGATCAAAACTTGCAGTTGTATTAAATCTGATTTACCCTCGATCACCTCTTCCTCGCGACGCACACGACATCAATCAATCAGTCTGTGGGGGCTTTCGGGTGTTTGTGGTGTTTCTATGCAGAAAGAGGGGAGGAGGGATTTAATGCCGAGTGACGATTGGATTTTCCACCGCGGTTTCTCGAAAAGGCGGGCTTGCAGAAGGCCAGGCCTCGGATAACGTTCCTAGTACAAAAGGTTGAGCCGAATGAGTTTTTCATTTTTTTTTTTTAAAACTTCGTACAGAACACACTGAAAAAGGAGACGTTAGAGTCCAAACTCCTCCACGTACGATGGCGAAAAACTTGCAGTGGCAATCTAGGACACCTATTTTTTTCCCCAATTTTTTTTTTCTTTGTTTTTTAAACTATTATTACTATTTTTTTCCTCTCTCACAAGCATGAAAATGGGGAAGGGGGAATTAGGGAGGGATTTTAAGACGGGGCCTTTTGCTCAAAAATTTAGGGTTCGTTTGGAACTAATTATAAATCAATTAGTTTATAATATATTTTGAATTTTGAATTTTTGATATATGTGACTTAATTTTAGTTGGTTAAATTTGTTAAAAAGTGAACAGTTATTATTTGATGTGATGGATATATGAGACCAAGGTTGTTAAAATCGCGATTTGAATCATAGAATCGCACGATTTTACGATCCAAATCCAGAAAATCGATCCAAATCGCTTGAAAAATCGGACTTTCATAGAATCGCAGTTGAATCGCACATGAATCGTTCAAAATCGTGAAAAATCGCGATTTTGTGCGATTTGTGCGATTCCATCGGCTAAGCAGCGGCCTTGTTAGTGAATGGTGGAAGAACATCAATCTTCGTGTTTTGGACGGCTGAAGCACGACAGCAGCAACAATGGCAGACGAGTTGCAAGAAAGAAGAAGAAAGAAGTAGAGTTTGGATTTTGAAAAGAGAAAAACCTTAGTTGCAGAGAAGAAGAAGAAGAAGTGAAATAACGAAGGTAGTGTAGAGAAGAAGAACCACCGGGGAAGAAAGAGACTTTTGTCAGAAGACCCCTCTGTTGCCAAGACTTTTTTGTTCCCCAAGCTTTACCTTTTTGACTTTGGACTGAAATGATACCCTTTCGCAGATATATTTTATTAATTGACAAAAAAATGATATATATAATTTATTAATATTTAATTACTATATATATATTTTTATTAATATTTAATTACTATAAAAAATCTCCTCCTTTCCATATTTTGTTTTATTGTTATTATTGTTTTTTTTTGAAATTATTATTATTGTTTACCTAGTTGCACATTACCTTTGGAACAATTATTAAGCATACTTTAATTATTACACGATTCCATCTCTACACTATAATTATGGATTATTATGTTATAAATTATTTTCTTACTTGTTTATTGATATTATATATATGATTCTTATTATTTAATTTTTTATTAAATATTTTTGGCTTTTTTCATATTTTTGGTAATTTTTAATCAATTTTTAGTAGAATCTTAAGATTTACGATTCGATTTACCTATCCGATTTTCAAAACCCTTCACCGATTCGATCAAAAAATACGATTTTAACAACCTTGTATGAGACGTTAATTATAAAATTTGACAAGTATCCAAAAATTAAAAATATATTACAAACCAATTGATTTATAATTGGTTTCAAATGAACCCTTAAACATCCGATCCAATTCGAACAACTATTTAAGGTGCTTGTGCCTAGGGTTCAAGAAGGGAGGGGCCCAATTGCATGAAATTCCCTTTTTTTTTTTTGCATGAAACATATGAATAGGAAATGTGCTATTTTACGTCGACCTAATTACATTATCCATCTACATTCTGCAAAAGTTTTTTTTTTCTTTAATGATGTACTAGTTGTATATCCCGTGCGTTGCACAGAATATAATAATTAGCAAAAAAGCGTGGTAATTTGAAAGACTAAATTATGACAATTTTATTGTGTATTACTCTCTTATATACATATGTTACTAATATACATAAATAGAATTAAATTGAAACGTGCAATATTTTCACTTAATACAAAACTAATAAAATTTTCTTCCATAGAACAATACTCTTAAATAATAAAAACTAGCTTTTCACATGTGCGTTGCACGGAATGATACTACCAGATAATATAAGTAATTCAAGAAGATTAAACATGATTGTATAAAAAAAATTTTAAACTATAATATTTAACCATTTATGTATGTGTAAAGAAAAAAATATAGTTGCTGCTCGTAATACGATGTCTTTTATTAATAAAGATAAAAAATTGTCTACAAAAAAAACCTAAGAAAAACATTAAAGAAAGTTTTTGAACATAGCTTGTATTAAGCTGCCAGTGTGTAACGCACGGGAAATTATGTGGGATTCCCTTTTTATTCCCAAATGAAAACTGAAATTTATATTGTAAATTTTGCATAAATGTCAATGAATTACATTACATAAAATAAAATTTAAAAATTACACAAATTTAAAACTTTTTAAAAAACTGAATTCAATTATTACTATTTTTAGATGTAAAAACCGAATTCAAGTGGTTATTAAGATAAAATATGTGAAAGTTTCCTTTGATGTAAGGAACTCATATAGAAAGGTTAAGATCTTGATTTAGTTATTCATTTCTGATATTCTCTATATAAGGTAATATATTAAGATAAGACAAAAAAATAAATGAAAATAATAAAAAGATAATAAAACCAAATCCATATTGTGAATTTTGCATAAATGCCAATGAATTACATTACATAAAATAAAATTTAAAAATCAAACAAATTTGGATCTGTTCAAAAAAATCAAATATAAGTTTTCTTTTAAAAACGTAGAAAACTAAATTCAAGTAATTATCTATATAATTGCATGCATTATGATTATTAAGATAAAATATGTAAAAGTTTTCTTTGATGTAAGGAAACTTATATAGAAAAGTTAAGATCTTGATTTAATTATTTAAATTATCCATTTGTGAGGTTCTCTACGTAAGATAATAAATTAAGATAAAAAGATAAAAAATAAATGAAAATACTAAAAAAAAAAACAGAATTCATATTGTGAATTTTGTATAAATATCAATGAATTACATTACATAAAATAAAATTTAAAAATCACGAAGATTTAAAACTGTTTAAAAAAAAGAAAACCGAATTTAAACTTTTTTTTAAAAGATATAGAAAATTGATTCCAAATGATACTCTGCATAGTTGCATGCATTATAATTATTAAGATATTGTTGATGCTAAATTTTGCTTTCGACTCAACAAATAAGATTTATTTTTATGGGAAATTTGCGCAATAATCGATGTGAGTAGCAAAGGAAGAAAAAGTCAAGAATCCCTGTGATGGATGGGCGAATACAAAGTTTAGAAGACAAGGAGAATGAGAGTTTGGGTGTCGAACCCTTTCTCATTTCTGTTTGCTTTTATATATAATGTACAATTACCTTTTGCTTGGGAGTAATGATTATAAACATTTATTGTGGTCCTACGTGCATGACACAAAGGTCTAATCGACTGAGAATAGACATCCCTTTTTGACTATCGGTTGTCTGAGCCGCGTATGGTACAAGTAATTGCCATATTCTACTCGATGCGGCGGTCCCATCAACTGTTAGGGATCAGGTTCTTCACGTGGGCTCCCAAGCGGTTGCAGAGTTAGTGTGCCCGTTACATTGGCTGGATCGTGACTTTTGGCTGAGGCACCTGTGAGCTCGCTGGCGAGGTGTCTGTATGCCCTAGGCCGTGGGAGGGACAAAGCAAGGCTGCCCTTGAGGTCTCTGGACTGAGTCGTTATACATGGTGGTTAGTGGGTGGATAGGTCGCTGGGTTAGGTGAGGAGCTCAGGGCCTACTCTCAAGACCCATTGGCCGTTGGACTCTGTTGACCTTCGACCCGTGTTGACTATCCGTGACCTGGTGAATACAAAATGCCCTTCAAGGTCGCTGTTCGCGATACTGAAGATCAGTGGCCTTGAAGATGTGCAGACAGTTTACCCCAGAACTTTTACGTCTTGAAATCTACCTATTTGAATTTCAAAATTAACATGCCTTTCCATGTGGACTCCGTTTAATGGAGTGGCATGTTCTAAGGAACTCGCAAGCATAATCATTAAATTGATTAATGCCTTTTCATTTCTCGAAGAAATGTGCAGCCGTTAAGCTGTATTTCCTCCTCCTTCCCCCTTTCTCCTTTTTAAATTCTTCATCCCGCTCTCGTCTCCTCTTTCATCTCTCATCTATCTTGACTCAAGAATCCTTCGTTCAAAGACTACTAGAGAACTTTGCTTCTTCAGGTAATTTTTCTTCATTATTCCTGAGGCTCTTGGGTAACTTTTGGGACAAATCAGCGTGACGAGCGAAGGAGAAAAGGTCTCTCGGGTTGGCACTGAATGCTCCGGCGGGGAGAAATGGAGCCAGTGATTCAGGCTATCTTGGCAGAGAGCGCGGATGACGAGGAAGAGGCAGAGGCGAGTTCAAATGGACGGCCTCTGGCAGCGCCCCCCATGGAAGAAGATTTACAGTGGGTGGCTAAGAATATTCCCTCTCAAGTGACAGAGGAGGACCTGCGTGTCATCCATCGCAGTTGAAATGTGCCGGATGATGTTGACTTCTGGGTTCCTTATGAGGGATAAAGGGCCTATAACGCTCCGAAGGGGTGTGTAGCCGTAAACACGAAGATGTTCGACGCCAGGTTTAGGGTTCCTCTCCCCAAACCTATGACCAAATTGTTGCAATTTTGGGGGTTGCTCCTACTCAGATTCCACCAAATGGGTGGAGGACCATCGTAGGGGTCTTTTCCTTGTGACAGCGCAGGGGCTAGGGGTATCCCAGCCCTGAGGATTTTGATTCCTATTATGCGCTGAAGTCCTTGCCTTCAGAAGACAAAGGCTGGTAATATGTGTGAGCTTGCCAGAAGTTAGACGGCTAACGCCTTTGGGACAGCCTGGTGAAAGGGATCTGGGAGTCCATCTCTAACTGGAAAATTGGTTCTAGGTAGGAGGCAACTAGAGGACCCCACCAAGCCCGGATGATCAAGATACAAGTGTGGCAACAAGCTTCATGAAAATCAATGAGTGGCTGCCAATTAATGTTTCTCCGGGGCTGCCGAGCTAATACTTAATTCCTTTCTTTTCTATTTCAGGAGAAGACACGCCTCAGTCGATATCTCTGATTTTCCGAAAGCGGGCTGAAGAGGTTGCAAAGCTGGAAAAAGAGGATTGACACGCTAGAGATCTTACCAGTGAGGACTGTCTGCTCAAGGCCGGGCTATCAGCGCCCATATCAGAACGTCGCACCAGTACCCCTCTTCCCGGTAAGCTGAATTTTTTTTTGGCGACCTTATTTCCCATTGTATGGCGGCCAGATGCTAACATCATTTCTTCCTTAATCAGGCAAGCAGGTTTACCGAGAGAAGGCCCAGAGAATGAGGTCATTCGAGGAGGTCAGTGCCACGCTAGAAAAGAAGGAGCAGAGGAAACGTCAGTGAGAGAAAACGGCAGGAAAGAAGGTCGCGCCTGTCACAGATCTGGTTGTGGCAGACCCCTAACAAAGCGCCAGAGGGCTCCTCTTCTAACTCTTTGCCCCCGGTCCCAGAGTTAGGCAGCAAGAAGTTGTCGACTCAGGAAAAGGGAAAACTGGACCTGCTTGCAGACGATCTGTTCCTCCCAGTTTAGTAGAATAGACGGGCTGCCATGGAGAAAATTAAAGATAAAAGACCCAAGGCCCTGCTCCATTTCAACCTCGCCAAGAGGCCATTAGAGGAGCCAGTGGGTGAGTTGCTTAGGAACATCACTGACGCGATGAGCGACGTGGCCCAGAGCTGGTCGAAGAAATGGGAGAATTATGCGGCTTCCATGTACCTTTTGGAAATTCATTATTCAAGCGTGGTCATGAGGGGCTGTTCAGCCATTTTGGGACAGCACGCTGAGGCTTGCCTTCGTCGGTCATTAGTGACACCAAAAAGATGACCGAGGAGGCCAGCGAGGCAGCTAAGGCGAAGGAAGAGGCTGAACTGGCTCTGAAAGAGAAAGAGTAGGACCTTGCCGTTTCTAAGGATGAGGCCGCTATGCTGTGGAATGAGCTAGAGGCCTCTAGGAAGAAAATCAAGGGCCTGGAGAGCACACTGGTGACTGAGAGGTCGAATCATGAGCAGGCAATAAAAGAGGTAGAGAGTCAGGCCGCATCCAAGAAGCTGATCAGGTACCAAGAGGCCGTAGCCAAGTACAAAGCCTCAGAAGAATACAAGCAGGAGAATGCCGGGCTGTATTATGAAATGGCCAAGGAGGTTCTTGAAGAGGTGAAGAAGACCCGGCCTGAATATGACTTGGTTTTCCTTCAGGAACAAGTGGCCAAACTCAGGCAAGACTATGGGTACGAAACCTCAGATGATGAGGACAATGAGGCTGCTACTCTTGCTGGCGAGGAGGCTGAGGTTCCAGCTCCGGAAGACCAGGCCTGATGCCCTCCCTTTTCTTTATTCCTTGAGCTTGCATTGTAAATTTGTTTATATGTTTGCACAATTTTGTCACTTTACCATTTCTCACAATTACTCGTACAATCCTTGGACCAAAGTGTCAGGGTGCTTAACCAGAAGCTCGTTCTAGTTTAGGTCGTGGACCATGAGTCTGAATGGGGTATGTGCAAATGTCGGGCCGTTGGGCTATAAATTGATTCCAGTTCTAGTCGTGTGACCAATAATTCTCAAGTGTTAGGTAGCGAAACCTTACTCGGTCGTAGATTTATCCTTTGTGGGGCTATGAAGAAGCAAGGATGCAAGTGTTAAGCAAACTAGACAATTGTTAGAGTTGATACCTAGTTATTGATAATACTTCTTCAGATGCTCCACATTCCAGGGATGTATTAATCCGTCCCCGTATATGTCTTCGAGCTCGTACGCCCCATGTGATAGGACTCGCCTGACTTGATAAGGACCCTCCCAGCTGGGGCCCAAGGTCCCAGAAGCTAGTTCTCTGGAAGAGAAGAAGACTTTGCGCAGGACTAGGTCGCCAACATCAAACCGACGGGCTCTAACCTTAGCGTTATAGAATTTGGCACATTTCTATTTATATGCCGCATTTCTGATGTCTGAAAATTCCCTTTTTCTGATATAAGGTTGAGCTTGCAAGCAAGGAGTTTATTGTTCTCTGCCTCGTTGTAGTGGGCCATTTTGTAGGTGTGGAGATCCAACTCAACGGGGATCATGGCTTCAGCTCCATACGTGAGAGAGAAAGGGGTTTCCCTAGTCGCAGTTCGGCAGGTTGTTCAATAAGGCCACAAAATCGCGGGGAGCTCTTCAGCCCAGCCCCACTTCAAAGCTTCTAGATGTCTTTTCAACATTTGCTTGATGATTTTGTTGATAGCCTCAACCTGTCTGTTGGCCCGCGGGTTATGGGACGTAGAATAGAATTTTTTTATGCCCAATTCTTCGCAAAATGACCTAAACCTCGTATTATCGAATTGTTTGCCGTTGTCTATGATTATAGCGTTTGGGACTCCAAATCTGCAAACAATTGATTTCCAGATAAAAATTGTCGTCTTTTGTTCGGTGATGGTGGTAAGGGCTTCGGCTTCGACTCACTTTGTAAAATAGTCAATAGCAGTGATGGCGAACTGAGTTTGTCCTTTGCCTTTTGGGAACAGGCCGATGAGGTCAATCCCCTACCTGGCGAAGGGCCACGGTCCTGTGGCTGAGGTTAACTCTTCTTGGGGGCTCCTAATCAGGGAGCGAATCTTTGACATTTGTCGTAAGCCTTGGCGAAATCAGTCGCATCTTTTTAGGCATTGGGCCAGAAATAACCTTGCCTTCGGATTTTATGTGCAAGAGCCAGTCTACCTGAGTGGTTACCACAGGCCCCGGAGTGTATTTCTTCTAAAACAGCTCGCCGAGGCACCTTAGCAGATGTTCGGCGAAACTCCTGTATAGCTTTCCATCGATTAGTGAAAATCTAGCCGCCTAATGTCTCATTTTTCTAGCCTCCACGCCTGGGAAGGTCACTCCCTCTTTTAAGAACTGGATGATAGGGTCTATCCAGTTGTTGGAGGGGCCGGCTTCTGTTGTTATCTTTGCCTCGTCAATGGATGAGGTCGCTAACTCGCTAATTGGGATGCTGCTAAGCTCACTTGCCCTCTTACTGGTTGCTAACCTAGCCAAAACGTCAGCATGGCTATTTTTACTCTCGGGATCCGCATGATCTCAAAGTGGTCCAGGTCGTTCAGCTCTTCTAGAAGTCTGCTCTGGTATCAGGAAACCTTTTCACCCCGCACCTCATAGACACCATTCATTTGGTTTACCACGTGTTGAGAGTCGCTCTTAATGATTAGCCTTTTGATGTCCATTGATTTTGCCATGCTGACCCCCGCCCGGATAGCTTTATATTCAGCTTTGTTATTTATCGCAGGGAGGCCAAACCGAATAGCCTGATAGTAATAATTTCCAGTGGGACTGATGACGACGATTCTGGCTCCATAGGTGTGGCTCGTAGAGGATCTGTCGGCGTATAGTTCCTAGGCTGAATGGTCTGTGTCACTGAGGTTAGGCTCAGCGAGAGTGAGCTCGGCTATGAAGTCGGCTAAGGCCTGTCTCTTGATGGCGGTCCTTGGTTTGTAATTGATGTCGTACTGGCTGAGTTCTATCGACCATTTGACTAAACGACCTGATAGGTTAGGTTTTTGAAGAACCTGTCTCAGAGGAGCGCTCGTCAGGATGTCAATTGTGTGCTCAAGGAAGTAAAGTCGGAGTTTCTTGGAAGCGATTACGTGAGCGTAGGCGAGCTTTTCCATGGGAGAGATCTAAGTTCAGCAATGTGTAAGGCATGGCTTACATAATAAATTGAGAGCTGAAGTTGTCCTTCTTTTCTGATCAAGACCGCATTTATTGAAGATTCCGAGATGGCCAGATACAGACACAACGTTTCCCCTAGTAAAAGTTTGGACAGTAGAGGGGGAGAGGAGAGGTGTTCCTTCAACTTAGTGAAAGCGATCCACCACTCCTCTGTCCATGCAAATTCCTTAGATTTTTTGATGGCTTCGAAGAAAGCCTGCATTTGTCTGTAGATCATGACACAAAACGACTCAATGTGGCAATTCGCCCTGTGAGGCATTGGACCGCTTTCACTGATTTGGGGGGTTCCATGTCAAGAATTGCCTTCACTTTCTCTGGGTTCACCTCAATTCCTCTATGATTGACTATATAGCGTAAGAACTTTCCAGAGGCCACTCCGAAGGAACACTTCTTAGGGTTGAGCTTCATCTTGTAACTTCTGAGGACCTGAAACATGTGTGGAAGGTCCACGTGTGCTCTTCCGATCTTGAAGGCTTTTGACGAGCATGTCGTTAATGTAAACCTCTATAATCTTGCCAAGCTGGTCTTTGAACATAGAGTTTACCAGCTATTGATAGGTAGCCCCAGCATTCTTCAATCCGAATGGCATAATCTTGTAACAGTTGAGCCCTGAATCAGTGATGAACGGGGTGTACTCCTCGTCAGCTGGGTGCATAGGGATTTGGTAACTAAAGTAGGCGTCCATGAAGCTCAATAGCTCGTGACCAGCTGTAGTGTCTGCTATCTGGTCGATTCTGGGAAATGGAAAGCTATCCTTGGGACATGCTTTGTTTAAGAGATAAAGTCAATGCAGATTCTCCAGCTCCCGTCACCCTTCTTGACTAGGACTGGATTGGCTACCCACTGAGGATACAATGCTTCCTTTATGAACTTGTTTGCCAATAGCTTGTCTACCTCCTTCGCCAAGGCCTCGTACCTCTCCCCGTTGAAGGGGCGCCTTTTTTCCTTTACGGGTTTGACCTTAGGATCAACATTGAGTTTGTGGCAAGCATGCTTTGGATCAATTCCCTCCATATCCTCTTGGACCCAGGCGAAAATGTCCAGATTTCGTTTCAAGAACTGAATGAGCTGCCTCCTCGCTGGTACTTTCAGCTTGGCCCCAATTCAAATTTCAACATCCGGCCTTACGTCCCTCAGCTTTATCATTTCGAGCTCATGACCGGGCTGGCTTCTGAACCGGGGTCGCTAGCCTTTGGGTCAAGAGTGAGAATTTCCAAGAGAGGTTTTACACTTGTGACATGCTTTTGGTCAGGCTCGGGACAGGTTGGCTGGATACCACATATGACGGCAGTCTCCTTGCCGGTTGGGAATTCCATAGTGATTAAATATGGAAGTCGTAGCCCTAAGCTCGTACAAGATGGGTCATCCTAATATGGCATTGTAACCTGAGGGCGCGTCTACTATAAAGAAGTCAGCGAGGATTCTTGCAGTGTGCGTTTCGTCTCCTATTTTCACAGGGAGTGTGACATGATATTTAACCTCCACTTGGTCCCTTGTGAAGCCTTAGAGTTTGACCTGACAAGGCTTGACGACCCTTTAGTCGATCAGCATTTGTTTGAAAATGTTCCAACAATTAACGTTCACAGTGCTGCCGCTGTCCACTAAAGTCTTGCGGATTTTAACACTCGCGACTATCATGGCAATAGTTAGGGCGCTCACGTGGGGATTAAGCTGACCGCTAGAATCTGTATCGTGTGGGAAGAATAAGCTCACTTGAGAGGGGGGAACTGCTTCTTAGGCGAGTGATAACAAATCTAGGCTTTACTCACGGGACCTGGCCTAGTGAGCATACGGGCCTCAGTGGGAGGTTGGTTCTGTGGAGCTCGGGCTTCGAGGTCCGCTAGGGGACGAGCTTGTATGTCCAGCCTTTAGCAATTTGTTATGTGTTTGCCCCAGTATCCTCGCCCCATCAGCCGCTCAATCTCACGCTTTAGATGCCTGCAGTCGTCTATGCTGTGTCCCACGACCTTGTGATGCCTACAGTACTTTGATTGGTATGTAATCTTCGCCGGCCTTTTCATAGGCTTTGGCTTAAGCAGGATTGGGTCGCCATTCAAGAGGTTGAATAAGTATTTCGTAGACTCATTGAAGACGGGGGACCGACCCTCTTGGGACCAATGGTCCTTGATCATCCGTTCGGTTAGAAGGTTCTCCTCTAAGGTCGTCCGGTCTCTTCCTTATTGCACCCAGTTTGTGGGCCTGTGGAAAGACTGGCTAGTTACCTCGGGGAACTTGCCGAGGAAATTTTGATCTCCGTCTATACCAGTGAGTGGGCGCTGAGCCCTTCCTCTTTTGCGAGTGTGCTCTTCCGATCTCATAGAGGCTTAGGTGATCTCGACCTTTTCTGGTCTTGCCCGGGGCCATGAGGCCAATCTGGTGTGAGCATGGTTCACGGCAGTATCTTTAAGGAAATTTGGCATGGCCTCTGCGTTGGGACCTGCCAGCTGGACTCTTGCGTTGGGCCATGGCTTGAGCCTTCCTGTCTGGAAATTGATATACTGTGCTGCTGTAATCGTCGCAGTTCTTTGGAAAGAGCCCCATCCTGTTGCCCGGGAATTTCTGTCGCTGATTGTAAGAAGCCGGCACTGGCGATACCCCGGTCCTTACGGGAGCCGGGTAGCAGTTCGACATCACTAATTCCTGTCTCATGACTCTCAGAGTGTCTTGTACTAATTTTCTTTTACCGAAGGTTAGGTTTCATGAAAAGTCTTCTTTACATGGCATTCTATAAGTTTTCCACAGATGGCGCCAATTTGTTGATGCTAAATTTTGCTTTCAACTCAACAAACAAAATTTATTTTTATGGGAAATTTTTGTAATAATCGATATGAGCAGCAAAGGAAGAAAAAGTCAAGAATACTTGTGATAGATGGGCGAATACAAAGTTTAGAAGACAAGGAGAATGATAGTTTGGGTGTCGAACCCTTTCTCATTTCTGTTTGCTTCTATATATAGTGTACAATTGCCTTTTGTTTGGGAGTGTTGATTAGAGACATTTATTGTGGCCCTACGTGTATTACACAAAGGTCTAATCGACTGAGAATAGACCTCCCTTTTTGACTATCGGTTGTCTGAGCCGCATATGGTACAAGTAATTGCCATATTGTACTCGATGCGAGAGTCCCATCAACTGTCAGGGATCAGATTCTTCTCGTGGGCTCCTAAGCATTTGCAGAGTTAGCGTGCCCATTACATTGGTTGGATCACGACTTTTAGCTGAGGCATCTGTAAGCTCACTAGCGAGTTGCCTGTATGCCCTAGGCCACAGGAGGGACAGAGTAAGGCTGCCTTTGAGGTCGCTGGACTAAGTCGCTATATATGACGGTCGATGGGTGGAGAGGTCGCTGGGTTAGGTGAGCTGCTCAGGACCTACTCTCAACACCCATTGACCGTTGACCTCTGTTGACCTTCGACTCATGTTGACTATCCGCGACTTGGTGAATACAAATATAGTTTGTGAAAGTTTCCTTTGATGTAACAGAACTTGTATATATAAAAGTTAAGATCTTGATTTAATTATTTAAATTATCCATTTGTGATTATTTCTATGTAAGGTAATATATTAAGATAAAAAGATAAAAAAATAAATGAAAATAATAAAATAATCAAAGGCTAGGATTAAGTGTTGAACCAATGGCCAAGAAGTAATAACCAGATTTAGAAAGTGATTTTGAGCTCGAAAATGGGAAATGGAAACTAAATTACTTTAATGTAGATATATATAGATATATAGATGAGAATGATGAATTTTTAAATATAAAATTAATTTCTTGTTTGGTATGAAAACCAAGAAACCATAGAAAAAAGAGCATACGAAATTTTATAACTCTAAAATTACTCTATATCCATCCTTATTCAATAAGCATCACATGTTTAAGTTATGGATGATATCCATTTAACAGAATGAATTCTTTTCTATATTCATTCTCCACCACATATTTTTTAAAAATTATTGTCTCATTTTCTCATACAGTGTCATATATTCTCCAAAGAAATTACTATTCACTAAATATATTTTAAAAAATATAAAGTACACACCTTCCTGTTACAAATGACCCAAAGAAAACAATATTACAATAAATGATAAACTCTATATGATTTACCCCTGACATTAATTTTTAACCACTTTCTGCTGCAAAAAGAACTAAAAGATTTTTTATTTTTCTTATAAATCATCATCATCAATTATTATTACTATTGATTTTTACCAATATATAGGTTCTCAAAAAAAACAAATAATAAATTGAGTGATGTAAGTTATGTTAAATCTTTGAAAATAACCTAAAAACTAGTAGAATAGATATAGCAAACACTAATGCATATCAAATAACAGATCATATATAAAATAAACAAATATGAATTTTTGTATATTATTATAAAAGAAAATAATAACAAAATATAACTAATGGACAATACTAATGGATCATCATCATCATCATCATCATCTTCAATAAATAGAATAAAATAAAAAAGCATATAAAAGTAGGATAGCAGTTTTAGCGGAAAAACTTGTATATGACAATTATCCTACTTTAATAAATATGAGATAAGATAAGATATAGTAGTTTTAGCGGGAAAAACTTGCATATGACCATTATCATACTTTAATATATATAAGATATTATATAATGTATACCCTATTTTTTCATGATTATTTAATTTCTCTTTAATTATTTATATCATTTTAAAATCTTATCTCCTAAATTATCTCCATATTTTCTAATCATCTTCTTCCATGTTTCTCATCTATCAAGAAAATGGTAAAAAAAAGTTAAACATTCGTTTAAGTAGTACAAATTTTAATATATATGTTAGATAAACATGTGTTTTCACAATTCAAACCATTCAAAGAAAAAAAAACTCGAATAAAAGAAACCAAAATTTAGTAGGGTTTAGTCTTGATTGGTGAATTATTGTTTAATTTATTTTTGTTCAACAACTTAAATTATTGTTTTGTTTGGTTAATATTGAATAATTTTAGTATTGTTGTATTTTTTTTGGCTCTATTTTTAGACCATAACTACGTATTTTTTGGCTTTATTTTTATATCACAATTAAAGGAGGAAGAGAAAAGGAAAACTGGTCACTACGGGCGCCCATTTTCTAAATTTCACTTGGGGCACTGACCACTACAAGTCCGGCCCTGATGACAACTAAATTTAATTACTATTAATTAATTATTATTTATTCTAAACACTTGTTAAATTTTTACTCCCCCTCTCTCACAAAAATAGTCCAGTATTTATTTTCACACAGAAAAATTTTCAAAAACCTCACTTACAAAACATTCCACCCTATGTGGCTTGTTTAGCTACACATTGCCTATATTTCATACACGCCACACATGGTGGGAGGGTTTTTTGCAAAACTTTTCGGAGGTTGACTCTTCACATAGATTAAGAAATGATAGTTAACATAATTGAAATGTTAAATTTTGCTTGTATTTTTCCGTATATAATTTTATATCTTATTAATTGTTTTAAAATACTTTTAATACATACATAATTTGTCACGCCTCCAATTTTAACAATAGCAGAAGCATTTAAACATGTATCTCAAGTTTAAAATCGAGGGCGAGACTTTACAAATACAATTCAAAAGTATTGCGACGCTTTCGCTTCCGATCTTCTGATAATTAAGTGTATTGTGGGCTACCCACGACGAAATCTCAGCCACGCGCCGAAATCTCGATTACATACATGTATCTCTTCCACCTTTCGGACGATCTGGCCACATAGCTTTAATTTAATACCTACAAAATTGTAGAAAAAGGGGGTGAGTACAAGGTACCCAGTGAATAACAATATGCATTTGCTCATAATAAAATGCAAAGAAGGCCATAGTACCACAAAGAAAACATTCAATGTTCACGTCGGGCCACCACTAGCTTAGACCGTACTCGTAAGCGCAATACACAAACATTCAATAACAATTTAAAATGACTAAGACCACATAGCAAGGCCATAGTACCACAAAGGATATTATAAAGCAAAGCAAACGTGTAGATAGCGCCAGTAACGATGCCCAAAGGCAAAGAACAATCATTCATCATGGGTGCACACTTGAATATCAAATGTCAAAGCAATACAATAGGGGCATGGGAATTAATTACGCACAATTGAATACCAAAGAGAATTAAAGAAGGCACGAGTTTCAAGGAGGGAGAGCCAACGCACATGTTACATACTTTTTTAATTTTCCAAAGATAACTCAAATAATTCTCACGTAGAAAATTGCTTCTAAATTCTTGATATTCTTCAATCAAAGCGATTTTTTAAATTATAATCTTTCTATATATGATAAAGAGTCTTTTTCAATAGACAAATAGGCATTTTGGTGGGTTTCTAGGGTTGATTTCCATCTCATTACAGAGATGGACGAATTTGCTGGAAGAGGGGAGAGTTTTGGGTGTTGGGAGAGCTTGAAAGACTTAGAGGACCCTTTGGCCTTATATATAATAGTTACGATTAAGTTGTTTTTAATAAATTTTTGACTTTCACCAATCAAATAGCGACACGTGGCGCTATGTAGCACCGTACACCTCAGGAGGAATGTGGCTCAATATGGATCGTTTGTCTATTGCTCAAGAAATCATTATACTCTGTGTTATCTTGTAATTTAACCCCCAAACTTCGATTTTTGTCAATCAAGAACCACTTTCTTTCTTTGCTAACAATTTCCAATGTAATTCGAGCGATTATTCCATCATTGTCGACCACGTAGCGTAATTGGAGATTAAATTTTCCGGGATGTTACATAATTGATGTGAAGTAATAACAAATATATTAATTAAGGGCATACAACATATTTAATATGATATAAGTAGACTACTTTTGTGGGACGGATTTCCCATCTACTGTAATAAACCTCTTGCAGCACAAATCTCTTCAAACATCTCATAGGAGATCATTTTCAGTGAATGAATACTACACAAATTACTAATTACTAATAAAAATATATTTGATTAAATTCGTGCAATGCACGGGTGTTGCACAAGTTATTATTACAAGATTATAGCACCACACTAGGAAGAAGACCTTGTAAATTTTTTATTTCTCTTATCGAAAAAATCTACCATAACTTCAGCATATATATAGTCCTTTTGGCTTTACCTTCCTCATAAAAAGGCTTTTCTCTACTCTATTTATTTATTTATTTTTGCCCCCTTCATCCTTATGCTCTCTTCTAGTTCTGGTTGAGCTCTGGCCAAGCAGAAGATCCTTCAATTAATCGCCCGCAGTGATAAAGAAATGTTATTAGATTTCACTGTTAGACATATTAGTCCATCAAGGACAAAATGGTTTTCAAATTCTACCAACAAAATATTAAGAGCATGAAAATAAATTTCCAGTCATTTAAAAATCCAAATAAGCACATTGATGATATGCATCTTTGTTACAATCAATCAACAAACCGTACCATACAACGATGATTTTTCAAACAATTTGACAACTCAGTCTCCAATTGAAATGCGTAAACAAAATGACACATTTAGAAAAAATTCAACAAATGGGTCCAAAATTTTTCAAGGTGTTCACATAAACCTCATTTCATGGAACAAGAAATTGGATAGAACATTAAACATATGAGGGGAAGTTTTAAAAAATCCTTACCTGACTGATGGCTCAAAATTCAGATTTCTAGTAGAAATTTGCAGTGCCCCCAAGGTGGTGAGAGATAACGTTTCCAAAGTGCAATTCGTTTGTACAAATGTAAATGACTGAATGTTTTATGTAATAACCAGTGAAGAAGATAGAAGAGTGGGCACGCTTCAACCTCATGCTTCCAACGGTGAAATCAAGGGCATAGCGGGGGCGTGCTACCCTTTGCTTGGGCACACCCCATTTTCACAAAAAATTACATTTTTTCACTATATAAGTAACTACAAAAAAAATCTTTAATATACAAATTGGTATTAATCTATATTTTCGGCACGCCCCAATATCGACAGCTAGCTTCGCCCCTGGGTAAAGTGGAGATGTATATACCACAAAAATGAAAAAGCACGAAATTAAAGAAGACCTGGTTGGCAACAATGAAGATCAATTAAAACAATTAAAAAGTGAAATATTTAGGAAGTTAATTTTCAAATTTTAGAATAGTTTTATTGTATTTTTAAATTTTGAAAATAGTTTGTAACACTATGAGATGATTATTTCATACTTTTTTTAGTGTGTTATTTATTTTTAAGATAACAATTGGTTACATAAAGTTACATTTAAAACTATTTTCATACATTGCATGGAAAGTGTAAAAATTTTATCTCACTGAATTTCTCTTCCTACATTTTTTGCAAAATCTAAATTTGTGGTTATCTATCATGTTATTCTATATATTTATCATATCCTTAGGCTGAATTATTGCATTTGAAATTCGAGTAACCTTGACAAGGCGTTGCTCATATTATCTGTAGTCCAAGATCTATGATTAAAATACAGATTAACATTGTTGGAGTCAATGTTATGCACCACAATTTTCCCTATTTAAAAATATATATATATATATATATATATATTTTCAGTGGCCGGTTCGCATGATCTCTCGCTAATAGATGTTTGGTCGCATAAATCTTTCTAAACATCTCTCTTCTAGCTCCAGTTAAGCTATATGGCCTACCAAAAGATCCTCCATCACCCGCAATGATGAAGAAATGGTTAGCAAATTTTGCGGTTAAACAGAATAGTTCATCTAAGACAGAAAGGTTATCAAATTCCACCAGCAAAATATTTAGAGCAAGAAAATAAATTTCCAATCATTTAAAAATCCAAACAAGCACATTGAGACATATATATATATATATGTACGTATGTATTCTTTACAATTCATCAACAAACCATAGTACAACGATGAGCTTTCAAACAATTCTACAACTCAATTCCCCAACTGAAATGCATAAACAAAATGACACACTCAGAACAATCAACGAAGGGGTTCAAATTTTTTCAAAGTTTTCACATAAGCCTCATTTTATGGAATAGGAAATTCGATAGAACACTAAACATATAAGGGAAAGTTTTCAAAAAACCTTACTTGACTGAACGCCAAATATTTGGATTTCTACTCCAAATTAGCAGTGCGCTCAGGGATAACCTTTTTAAAGTGAAACTGTTTGTACAAATATGAAATGACTGGAAGTGTTATGTAATAACCAGTGAAGAAAATGGAAGAAAGGGCACGCTTCAACCTTTACCCTATATGCATGCTTCTATTACTGAAGCGAAGATATATATATATATATATCATAGAAATGAAAAAGCACGAAATTAAATTAAATAACGGCTGTTTGGCAACAGCATGCTGAACTGAAAAACCCTAAATGGCAGGCTAGGATTAACCAAGTACTCCATCAACGCCTATACAACATCCTTCTTGGATACACCTCCACATTTTCCACTACCATTTTTTTTTATAGGGGATTAAGATAAATTTAATAAATTAAAAAAATGAAATACTTAGGAAGTTAATTTTCAAAATTTAGAATAGTTTTATTGTATTTTTAAATTTTATTAATATATTGTAACACAATAATATGATTATTCTATATTTTCTTTCAGTGAGTTCATTATTTTTAAGATAATAATTTTATTATATAAAGTTAAATTTATAACTATTTTCGTGCAATGCAAAGAATGTGTAAAAATTTGACCTGACTGAATTTCTCTTGCTGCATTTTTTGCAAAATCTAATTTAGTGGTAATCTATCATGTTGTTCAATTTATTTATCATATCCTTACCGTTAATTAATTAGTTTATGCATGTGAAATTCGGGTAACCTTAACAGGCTGTTGCTGATATTATTTGTTGCTCTAGGTTTAAGATTTATGATTAAAGTGCTGATTAACATTTTTGTGTCTGACAGTCTTGGCTGTCGGAGATTGCCGATGGAGCTTGTCGTTGGAGATTACTGACGGCCTACATCATGCCATTGTTAAATACCAACAGTGATAGGTGTCAAAGATTACCGACAGCAAGTAGAACACCGTTGGTGATGACCTACAAGCCTGTCACTGACGGTGTTTTTGACGGTCTCCCATCCTCGATAATGCTCGTTTTCGATGCATTTTTTAATATTACCAGGGGCTTCTGCCATCGGTAATAGCTGTTTTTCTTGTAGTGTGTACTGTAATTTTCCCTATTAAAAGAATATTAAGTGGATTTCCAATGATATCCTGTTGTATACGTGTCTAACATAAATCCCTCTAAACATCAAGCGGGTGATCATTTTTAGTGAACAATTATACTATTGCACAGATTACAAATGAAAATGTCGCTGACTAAATCCATGCAACGCACGGGTGTTGCACAAACTATTACAAGATTATAGCAGCACACTACGAAGATAGCCTATACAGTTTTTTTTTTTTTTTTTTAATCCATACCTTGCACAATTTTTAATTCTCTTAAAAACTCGTCAAATGGAAATCGAAAATAATCTATCATAACTTTAGCACTCCAATATATATATATATATATATATATAGTCATATGGCTTCACCTTCCGCACAAAAGGGCTTTTCCAGTACTCTATTTTTCTTCATCCTAATGCTTTCTTTTGGTTTTGGTTGAGCTACGGCCAACTAGAAGGTCCTTCATCTACAATGATGAAGAAATGGTTGTCAAATTTCACCGATAGACAGAATAATTCATCTAGGAGAAAACTGTTATCAAATTCTACCAACAAAATATTTAGAGCAAGAAAATAGATTTCCAATCAATTAAAAATCTGAACAAACACACTGATATATATATATATATATATATATATCTTCATTACAATCCATCAATGAACCGCACTGCAACGATGATTTTTCAAACAATCCTACAGCTCAATTCTCCTAATGAAATGCAAAAACAAATGATACAACTAGAAAAAATCAACAAATTGATCTAAAAATTTTCTAAGTTTTAGTATGAGCCTCATTTTATGGAACAAGAAATTGGATAGAACGTTAAACATATAAGGGAAGTTTCCAAAAATCCTTACTTGATTGAAGGCCCAAAACTCAGATTTTCACTCCTCGTTCTCCCTACTGCCCATATTTACAGTGCGTTCAAGGCGGTGCGAGATAACCGTTCCAAAATGCAATTCGTTTTTACAAAGATGAAATGACTAAAGTTTTATTTAATAACCATTTTAGATGGAAGAGAGGGCATGCCCTCTGCCTTAAATGCATATGCTTCCAAAAGTGAAGCAGATACATACACACACCTATAGAAATGACAAAGCACGAAATTAAAGAAGACCGACTTGGCCACAACTTGCTAAACAAAGGTCAGGAGGGTTACTATCAAAGACCATAAATGGCAGGCTAGGATCAACCAAGTACTCCATCATCGCCTGTATGACATCCTCTCTTAAATAAACCTCTAATCCATGTTTTTCCCTTCTGTGTTGCCTTTTCAATTAAAAAAAAAACCCTCTGCATATATATATATATGTGTGTGTGTGTGTGAATATGTGGTTATCTAGACATTAATCAGGATGTATCCTGTATAGTTATGTTTTCTGATATAAAGTGTTACACGACCTAGATGTGTCTAGCTCGGGTATGATTGCGGAATATAAAAACATCAGAATAATAACGCAGAAACCCAACTGGGAAAACTACGGGCAGTCTTACCACGAAACAAACAATCCACCAAATATGAGGTGAGTTTAGTACGAAGAAAGAATAAAAAGTGCTATCACAATAGACACTAAACAATCAAAAGGTAAACTTATAAAAGACTCTCTCTTTACGCCTTTTGACATGAGACAGCTCCCGTTGCTCCTTCTTTCTCCCGGGCGCCTCCAGGAACGTCCATCAAGCTCTTAGAGATCTGTCGAACTCATCTTGGGATGACTTGACCTCCTAAACTACTTTGACCTCCTGTGGATTTGTCCCTTGCACATATGCGCACTATGAAGGGTTGCCAACTAACACACAACTTTGGAAGTGTGAAGATTAATTCGCAAGTATGAAATTCGCTAAACTTGGCAGTGTGTTTTTCTTTGGTCGAGTTCTTGAAGTTTAATAAAGAATGTGCAACTCGTCCATCAACTTCATCCTCAGTTTGGTTGCTTTGAGTACAAGAAGGATTCTTGAAAGTTAGGCTCTACCGAGATGTTCTTGTTGCTCGACCTGCATGAGTATAAATAGGAAATTTTTGAATTCTCGTGCAAGACAAGAATTAAAGATTCCATCATTAAGTAAAAAACAAGGTATGGAAAGTTAGAATTCTTGTATACTATAAACACACAACTTTCCTAACTCTAATTGGACTTGTCATGCATAAATCTAAGACCTAGTTAAATAAGGTAATAATAATTCAACTCAAACTAGGAAACTAATAAATTGCATGAATTATAATTCTTGTACTTTAAGACTCGGTACACATGCCCCAGCCTAAGTCTTTTGGCCCAAGACATCCAAAATTTGCATGCTTAAAATATTATTCGTGTAACACTCATGCAACAATATCTAAAATAATATTTAACACTTAAACAAAAATTCAGAATGCCAATATTAAAGAAACTTCGTACTAACAATATATATATATATATATATATATGTTGATTCAAATGTCACTTGTCCCAGAAAAAAAAATGTAGTAAAATAAACAGAGAAAAACTAACAAAAAAGAGCTTGATAGAGAGAAACTGCACCAGCCCATCATAGCCCTGCATACCCTTGCAACATTACTATATACAAGAAAGATCAAGAAACACCCACCCATGTATGTCGCCTCACTATAGCAAATATACAATAAAACAAATTTGAAGGAATTAAAGATTAAACTTTGCAGTTGCACAAATTTGATTTACCTTTGGTTACCTCTTCCTTGCAACGCACACAAACATCAATTTATCTATGTTTCTTACTGTCACAGGGTAAGGGTTGGGGTGTTTTTGTTTTTTTTTCTGAACATAGAGGTGATAAGGGACTTCAAGGCTGAGTCGATTTGATTGATTCGATTCACAACACTATCTCTCGCCACACTATTTTTCCTTCTCTAGAACCCATAACTATCACTCAATCTTTAGAAAAATCTCAATGGTGCAGAGTTATGATTGAAGACCTTAATGCTCTTATTCATAATCGAACATGGAAACTTGTCTCCCCACCTCCTAGTATTAATGTTGGGTGCAAATTAGTGTTTCGTGTCAAATGCAACCTTATGGCACCATCTCTCATTACAAACGCGATGCTCGTTGCTAAAGGACTTCATCAATGACCTGGTATTGAATTCCATGAAACATTTAGTCCTGTAGTATAGCCTTTAACAATTTGCATATTTCCATGACTCAAAGTCGCCGCTATAACGAAAGCTACTGTAACATTTGATGTCATCACCAAAATGTCATTATTACAGCTCCTGTTTCTTGTTTATAAGTATATTTATGATCGCGTTTCATGTCTAACTCTTCTTCTCTCTATCTTCTAGACAACAACTTACATATGCCACTTTTTATAGACAAATTGTGGGTGCCTTCCAGTCTCTCTCTCCTTCACTCATCCTGACATTTCCTTTACTGTTATTAAGCTCTCTCAATTTATTATAGGCCCTCTAAAACTCATCTCACCATTGTGAAACGTGTTCTTCGATATCTCAAGAACACTCTTCACAATGGCCATTTCATTCGTCCCTCATCCTCTCTCTTCCTTACTATTTTTACAGACTCTGACTGGACTAGAAATCCTGATGATCAGTCATCTACCTCTGCCTACCTTATCCATCTTAATAACATCCCTATTTTCTAGAGTTCCAAAAAGCAACATACTTTTGCTCGGTCCTCTACTGAAGCCGAATATCGTGCCTTAGCCCCGTGTACAGCTGAAGTCCTTTGGCTTTGAAATTTACTTTCTGAGTCTCATTTTACTCTCCCCACCAATTATCTATTGTGATAATCTCGGTGCTACTTTTTTATCAGTCAAACTAATTTTCACTCTCACATGAAACTGTTAGAGTAGTTTATTTAGAGTAATTTATTTTATGTTGTGTTTAGTTTAGCACGTCAATTATTTGTTTGTGCAGATTGACCCTTGTATATATAAAGACATGTATCACTTTATTTGGTTCAATAAAAAATTTCTAGGGTTTTGACATTCTTCTCTTCTTGTGTCTTCTCTTTGATTCTTGTTATGGTTTGATTCAACTATGAAAACTTTATTCTACTAGATTCTTGACATGGTATCAGAGCCTTGAGAAGAAGGAAAAAATAAAAATCAAGATCAACACGTAAAAACAAAGTTTGCGACTTTCTGGCCAAATATGTTCTTTGATATTTGAAGCGGTTCCGGTGACTTTTTGGCAGGAAAAATTGCACCGTTCGACTCCAAAAAATCTGGGCAGTCGACCGGTTGGGCGTGTGAATATGCATGCGCTGTCAGTGGTGGCGCGTGAGAGTTAGTGAGGCGGGGCTGCAGTTTCTGACGACGGAAGTAAGGGCGCGTGGAGCACTTTCTAGCGACCAGAATTGCTGCAGTAAGCTCGAAATTGGGTTTTCTATCCGGTGGTGCTCTCAGTTTGTTCGGGTATCCTTTGTTTTGGTTAGTTTCTCTTGCTCCTCTTTTCTATTATAATGGCTTCGGATGACCCTCTTCAGGCAATTAGTGTGAGGTTAAATGGAAAAAATTATGGTTATTGGAGTCACTCTATGCAACATTTTTTGAAGGGTAAAAAGTTGTAGGGCTATATTAGTGGAATAGTTGAAAAACCTGAAAGCACTGATACGGATTATGCAACTAAATTAGATAATTGGGACTCAAACAATTTGAAAATTATTACTTGGATTAATAATTCAGTTGAGAATAGTATTGGTGTGCAATTAGCTAAATATGAAACTGCAAAAGAGATTTGGGAACATCTGCAAAAATTATACACTAAATCTAATTTTGCTAAGCGCTATCAGTTGGAGATTGACATTCGGGCATTGCAACAAAAGAATATGGGTATCTTAGAATTTTACACTGCAATGACAGCTATATGCGATGATTTGGCGCTGACAGAATCTGCAGCATTGAAAGAATGTGAGGCGTATATTACATATAGAGAAGAACAGTGGTTGGTACAATTTTTAATGGCACTTCATAGTGACTTTGAAGCGATCAGAGGCTCTATTCTGTATCGTACTCCTTTACCTTATGTTGATTCTATTGTTAGTGAACTTGTTGTTGAGGAAACACTGTTGAAATCTCTTAGTGGTGAGGCAACTATTCAGAATTCTGGCACCTCAATTTTGGCTGCACCATCTACATAGAATCAGTGTAAAGGACATCCAAGAGTGCCTAATGATGTTTGTAGTTTTTGCAAGGAAAAAGGACATTGGAAGGGTCAGTGTCCTAAATTGTTGAAGAAACTATGAGCACAGCATAATTATCAGCAGCCATCACATTTTTCTTACCGCCCAAATGCCAAGATGCAACTGTTCCACCTGTTGGCTCTTCTATACTTGGTCCACCACCTTCACCAGATCTCAAGTTAGCTGATCTTAGTGAGCAGTTTCAGAAGTTCTTAGCCACTCAGCCACATACTTTGTCTGCCTCTGCTCATATAGGTAACACTTCACCAGGTAACATTTCTACTTGGATATTTGATTCAGGTGCATCTACACATATGTCATCTAGTTCTACTCTGTTTACTTCTTTATCCCCTTCTCAACCATCTACTTCTGTTATGACTGCTGATGGTACCCCGTTGCCT
>CAVNYN010259262.1:0-47866 GCA_963692815.1 Nyctanthes arbor-tristis
CCCCCCCCCCCGTCCTTTTAATCCATATTAAAAAAACCGCATACTCTATGGGAGGGGGACATGATGAGCTTTACCAACCAAATGCATACATAACATCCTACATATATGCACTATAAGAAATATGAGCAACAACAACGAAACTAAGTGCTAAAAACTAAAGCGTCCCTATAGGTTATTATCTATAGCGACAACCTCATGATGAAGGGTGAGACCCTGTATGTAGATTACAGCGGCGATTAAGTCACCGCAATAGGCCTAACCTTTGGGGCGATCTGATAAGTGTATTTTATATATAATGTACTCCTCTTAAGTTATTCAATTTTATATGTAATTGAGCAGATTTCTATTTAATTTGTGTGAATATAGTTCATATAGGTGAAAAGCTCATTTTGGGGTGATACGAAGTGAAAATTGTTATTTTTTAACCAAACTGAGTCTTTACATTCAAGATGTAGCATCAATATGTGATGGCTTGAGAGTTTGGGGTAAAAAGATCAATGTTAATAAGTTTGAAGACTAAACTGCACTTTGGGAGAACTTTAAAGAGACCAATTGGGTCGTGTTTGAAGAGTTTGAACACCTTTGTGAAGCGTTCAAAAAGTCTTGAATTTTTATAAATGAAGAAAAATACTGAAAAGGACCATTGTTGAAAGAAAAAATCAAATCAGTGATTGAATCGCACGTGCTGAATTAGGCCACGGGTAGGGTGCGGTTTGCTTGCCGCCTTAACCCGTGGCCTAGCATACATTCCGCGGCCACCTGTGGCCCGCGGAGGAAAGTGTTTTCACGTTTTTTGGGCCCCTTTTTGACACAATTAAAGGTTCTAAAACTTCTATAGCTATAAATTGACGGGAATGAACACAAGAAAAGGAGGAGGAGACGTCGAAGGAAAGAGAAAAAAAGCCAAGAGAAGGAAAAGACGTCGCATGGAGGAAAAGAAACATGTGGAATATATCGTGAATTCGTCTCCTTCTGGTTTTGAATTCCAATGTTTATTGTTGTTTTCTTTTCCTTAACATGATAGGCTAATTGTTTTGTGCTAGGGTTCATGATGAAACCTCGTTTTTTATGATTAATTTATAGTATTCGTTCTTGCTATTGTTCTCGTTTGTTGGGTTGATTGTTCATTATTCCCTTAATCCAATTTGATGTTTGATCATCATTAAATTGAGTTTTGTGATTCATATTGTTTTCGAGAGATTCTTCATGAATTTTGCATATAGTAATGAACAACGTAGGGTCCTATAATAGCTAGAGATGCTATTATACTCTATGAAATCGTTGCATAATAATCAAAGAGAATGAATGCATGCCTTATGTTCAAAGGTTAATTAGAGATAATTGGTCTCGCATATAGATATAGATTTGGATGACCATCTAGAGAGACTTTCGAATAAATTTGGATTATTGATTTTCAACCATAGACTAGAACGTGTGAAAGCGAGTGCTAAGAATTGATTGTGGAAACGGTAGTGAATTCAGGGATTCTAGTACTTTTGTATAGTCATATTTGTGAATAATTTTATTTATTTTATTATCTAGCTTTTATTTTTCCTTTAAAATTATTTATCAAATCTTGTTGTGTGTTTTTACTTAAAGTTCAGATTAACTAAAGTGAAACTTTGTAGATTCAGTCCTCGTGGGTTCGACACTCTACTTATTATTATATTACTTATTAACGATCCGTTCACTTGCTAGATTAAATAGACAACACGATCCATCTTTCGTAGCAATATTTCTTAACCGTAGCGAAGGCATGTATAAATCATCACTATATTTCTTGATATATAATTACGACACATAAATTTCATCACTCTACGTTTAAAGAGGAAATTTCCTGCCTTTGTTTGTGTGTTGTACCGACGATAAGTTGTTGCTATAGGTAGCAAGTTTGTTGCTATAATTGTAATAATTTATATAATATATATTATAAATGCAATACAATAACCAAAGGTTCAACTAGTCTAGATGGTAAGGTGTCTTGTAGGTGGAAAGGAGTTTCACAGTTTGAATTTTGGAGCTTGCAAATGTGCAGAATTAAATATGGCTGGGCTCCAAAACAGCTTGGGTCGGGTCTGGTCGGCCCTAAAATGGTTGGATTGAAATAATTTTTTTTTAAAAATTTAATGACAAAATGGGTAAAATTTATAGCGGCGACAGATGAGTCATCGCTATATATGTCGTTGCAATCAGCTGAAAACGTCATCACTATTGGTCTATTGGTACGGGCTTATATTAACAACCCTGTTGCTGCAAAAAATATCCGCTATAAACCTATAGCGATGACATTTGGGTTTACAGCGGCGACTTTCATAGTTGGCATTTGTTGCAGTGGTCGTACATGAATGCAATTATTACAAAGTCAATACAATATCCTATACAAACATATTACTAATCTACCTCCTTAGTTCTTTGACACTTTGAAATTAAGGGATCCCCCTTTTCTTGGTACGAATGATGCCCCAAAATGCTTGTCGAATTCAATCGGCCGCTTTAACCGCTTCGCGCCAAATATGCTTTATAGGAATATTATTCGTCTTCACTAACCATCGAATCTCCTATAATTTTTATTGAACTTCCCATGCTCCGGACCCCAGTTATAATGCCTATAACAAGAGCTTAGACTTATTTCGTTCAATCCATAAAAACCAAGAAAAAAATGAAACAGCTTTAATAAGAGCAACTTGATCATAACAATATATAAGCCATTGAGCTACCAGCTGATGACGGTAACTGGTAGATCCGTTCCAAGCCCCCAGTTTGGTGAAAAAAAATAATCCCATGCACCATTAGCCACACTGCCATTCAAGAAAACGTGTGCAATAATTTCCAATTGAAAGCAACAATGTTAGTGAATGATATTGTGCCATGACTGATAAGACTTTTGAATCACATGCACATAATAATGTATGTAAAACATGTTTAAATGAGGGTCAGGCCCGGACCTGAGCATAGGCCCAACAAGAACCAGTTTAGGGTCCAAAAATTAGGGGCCCCTTTTTCAACCTTTTTTTTTTAAAAAAAAATGGTAGCTCATTTTTTGAAAAAAGGAAACTCATTAATTTAGCTCAGTCCAAGTGAAATAAAGTTTAGACCCTTAAATCCAAACTTAATAATCAGATCTAATAAAATAAGGGTTCTTTACATAAAAATCACCTTTTATAATAGAATTTTTAAAAATACCCTTAGATTGAAAGTAATTGTAAAAATATCATTTTTTATTTCAAAACTATCCTAAACCAATTTTAATTAAAATTCAATTCTTTATTAATTATTATTTTTCATAAATTATAATTGTTATATTAATTACTTAATAATATCAATAATTACTTATGTAATAATTATTTCAACTTGGGACAACTGTCAACTGCCGGCATCACCACACCACAAACGCAGTAATAATATTACCATTTATAAAACAAATGTTACCACCCGGAAAAATATCACATTAACAATAAAAAAGTAGTAAATTTATCAATACACGACGCTCTTCCGATCTTGTGTTTAGTGTAGCCGACGTCACTGCTTTAAAAAAAAGTCATAACAACAATATGGTAACAAACCCGATAAATGGTGACAAAATGATAAAACATAGGAAAATAACAAAACGAGAATGGTAACATAGGAAAATAAATCCAAAAAAAATCAATTGAAAGATGGTAACAACTCCAATAAATGGTAACATAGGAAAATAAAACCAAAAAAGTCAATCGGAAGATGGTAACATCCCCGATCAATACTAACAAAATGAAAAAAAAAAAGAAAAGAAAGTGATAAAATAACCAACTAGGGTTTCAGCAGCCAAGTGTGAAAATTCCAAAAAAAAAAAAAAATGAAGATGTAGATTCAGCTGCTGGAAAACGTTCCGGCAGCTACATTAAACAGTAGCACCGCTGATAGTGAAGAAACTAGGGTGCCGCCATGTCAAACGGTAAAGGAAACCAAATTATGACTCTAGGCAGTGTCTACTACACCCTCTGCATCCTCTAATTTTTCTTATGACACATCAAGTTATTTTAGATATGGGGCGAAGAATTTTCTTCTCTTTGATTACATCAATATGAAAGAGAAAAGAGGCAATGTATATGAAGCTAATTATAAAATCTAGCGCAATAATTGCACCTCAGTCATGTCCTGAAAACCCATCTCGTTTAAGGGGTTGTTTGAAATTATTTATCTGAATTGAATTATAAAGAGAAATTATAAAGAGGTGAAATGAGTGGTGTAGATTTAATATAAATTTGAAATTTATGGTTATAGATGAAAAGTAGTCAAATCAGTGGTCAAATCAGTGGTAAATGAGATTATAAAGAGAAATGGTAAAGAGGATCAAACATCCCCATCATTCATGGTGGGTTCTGATATAGAGAGTGAAGCAAACGTGGCGGGGCTACCATTGTCCAACTATCCCTTAACCTTGCCCTCTTTATTCACAATCTCTACAAGGGAACCCAGGTTAAAGAAGATAAAAGTTGAATTTTATCGTTTTCCCCATCAATTTCATCTTCTTTACCAGCCATATGAAATCATGATCTTTTGCTGTGGATTATTGGGCTTCCTGATTCATCTCTTCAGGCTCCATATATTCAAGATTTTGGTAGCGGGTGGTGGGACGCGCTGGTCACTGCGTAGTGGGAGGTTGTGGTGGTGGGCACGCGGCGGCTACAGTAGTGGCATTGGTGGTGGCGGTGGTGCTTGGTTTGAGATGCAACTAGGGTTTTATATGTGTATACATGTAGAGATGAAATCTAAAGTAATAAATAAATATAAACTAATAATAAAATTTAAAATAATAATATTTTAATTATCATAAAAAATAATAAAAATAAATGAAGGATATGAGCATACAAGAAATGAAAAAAATGACAAAAAAAAAAAGAAAGAAAAAAAAAGAGTGGCATAAATACAATTTAATAGGGTAAAATAGCAATTCTTTTTTTATGAGCAGTGCATAATTGATATAACAATAAAAGGGTGTACATCCTTTAATTTCCTCTAAACAAAAATCAATGCAATTACCAGAATCCAAAGAAAATTTCAGGCCCAGAAAATCAAATTACACCCAAAATAAAAAAAAAATGAATGATTTGTATGGCGTTCAAAAGTGAATGGAAAATTACACCCAAAATTTCAAATAAAAATAATGGTTCTCTGATGGCGTGCAAAAGTGAATGGTGTTCTTCAAGCTTCTCTGACTTATTTTTACCAACGAAAAATGAAGAAAGAAGAGATACGATACTAATTTATGATTTATGAGTTAATTATTTACGGTTTTATAACACAGGGATACTATAGATAGTGATGATGGATGATATGTATTACTTTGATGAGTTTTTTATTATTAAAATATTATTGCCTTGCCAGCATCTGAATTTTCAATTTATTACTGATACATTGTTGTTGCCTTCTTGATATTATTATTTTATAAATTGGTAACTTCTTGTCTAACTTCCTCTTTGCTCACTTGAATAGTTGTTTCTTTCGGTTATTATTGAATAATAATTAGTGTTTTGTTTTTCGGTTCTAATTTTAACTCAAAATTTGAGAAGAAAATCATTCGCTATAGCATATATGGGCCCAAATTTTTAAGTCCGCTGGGTCCTATTGTGCACCTGTTCGAACCTAATGAAGTCATTAATATAATCTTATTTAAGGGCTTCTAAGTAATAAAAAGTTTGTAGTGTAGGGATTGAATCATGTAGTGGTAATATAATTGCCCTATATTGAATAGGGAAATCATATTCAGGTTATGTTTTTTTTTTTTTCCTTTTTTACTAAATGCACCATATTTTAATTCTATTAAGGATTTCTAACTTTGATTCTTGTTTCATTTATATCCTTAACAATTTTTCTTTGGGTTTTTCAAATTTGTCTATGTTTTTATTCAACCCTCCTCGCTTTTTTCTCTCAAGATTTTCTTCCACTATACATTATACAAAAATAAGCCCGATTCTTTCCCCCTTGACTATTTTCTCAACATTATATTATAATTGCTCTTAGTTGCAATTTTAAACGAAGAGGCGTTTAGCTAGGATTATTGTAGAAAATTGTGAAGAAGCCAGCTGGAGAAGATGGTGAAGAACCCAACTTTATACTTCTTGTTCGTGGCAGGTTTCTAAAAGCGGACTTGAAGAAAGCCTGTAATTTTCTTGTATTGTGGCTTTTTCTTCGACTGGAGAAAGGGCTAAATTCTTTGATTAGTTGATTGACTGGGGATTGCCAAAAATAAATAAATAAAAGTGAGAAAGAAAAAATAATTTTTGATAAAAGAATTGTTAATTAATATATTATGAAAAACAACAATTAAAATGGTATGTAAACTGTTTAAAATAATCAAAATCATATCGAGTTGTACGATATTGTAATGTTATAATAATAATAATAATAATAATAATAATAATAATCGGGTTCTTCTGTTGTTAAATTAAATGTAAAAATATGCATTATGTTTTTGTTTTGTGGGGTACCTAACAAATATATAAGTGGGTACTTAAGTCTTTTAACACATGACCTTTTTTGTAAATACAAGAAAAAATTAAAATTGTCGTGTAGATAGTAAAAACAGTGGTATAGAAGAACCACACATATGATGTATGAAGTGTTATTTGTTGTTACCCACTAATAAGGATAGTTCAGTCTAGATAAGTAGTTTTTTATTTTTTTTTTCAAATTTTCTTTAATAAATGGTAGCTGTGGTTAAAATTAAATGAAATGTAAGGTGTAAATCGTAATTTCATAAGTTTCATATGTAAATCGCAAATATATTATAAACATTCAATTTTATTTTACAATAACGACTTTTGCTCGATTATAGAGCATATATAGTAATCCCGTGTAGTTATAAAAATACAAGAATCCATTATTGGTTTTATCAAACCATTAGTGGTTTCTGGTATTTTAGAATTCTCATATAAACACATGGTGTATTTTTATAAATTTCTCTTTTTTTTGTATTTATTTTGCATGTTATAATCATATGGGTGAGTAGACTAGTTTGTAAGAAAACGTGATTTCTCCAAGCGGATATTGTTTGGCAACTAATTTAAATTGATCTCAAATATAATTGAAGTAATGATTGTACTTCTATGAACATTTTCTTCCGATTTGTTTAATGAACTAATAAAAATTAATTACATGTCTTCCCTGCTGTCACATCATATGTCCCCGCTCTATAATTGTTACATGTCAATCAGTTAATATAGTATCAAGAAAGAGAGTGAAATTAAATTAACTAGGCCACAATTTTTTACTTATCGATTTAACCATTAAAATTATTATGTCACGTGGGAAGAACTCAAAGGGGAAATCCAGACTTTCAATCTTCACATAATGTTGTCCCATTCTTTTTCACATCCTATGCAATCCTCAATTTTTCATTTACTATGCATTTCATTCCTACTCATGGTTTCCAGCCATTTTAACCATTAACTTCTTTTAAAATGACACTTTTTCCTTAAAAAATGGTCCTGAATGTTTGTTAATTTATAGCGAATTCGTCCCTATTCTTTTTTCCCAACATCTAGGGTCCCCAAGTTTTTGAAGATTCGCATAAAAGTTCCTTGCTAAGCGTGGCCTTGTTTTATCATTAAAGGTAAAGAAAATACTATTTTTACCCAACTCACATTAATTATGTAAATAATAAATACAAAATTAGTTACAAAAATCTAAAAAAAAAAATCCAAAAATCAATTTGTAAAAACTAAAATTGGCTGCATAAAGAATTATAAATAGGTGTTGGATCAATTACAGCACAATTTTTTAATTTTTATTTTAAAAGATTTCTCTTTTTCGAGTGAATGAAATTTCAGATCCAGTTTTCATTTTTATCAAAATCATAGTTTATACCGTTCCGCGGCAATGGCAAGCTAGTAACCGTAATCTTGAATAAGCAATTTTAATGTTTTCTCTTTCTTTTTACCTTCCTTTTTTTCCCCTTAGCCTTTTTCCTTCTCAACTATGATCTTCTTTTCTTTTCTTCCTTCCCCTTTTTTTTTTTTTTTTTGAAGGGATCTTCTTTTCATTTGAACTTATATTTTGATGTTAAGGCTTGCTGCATTTGCATTAGGTTATTTTTATCTTTTTAGATTTAACACCTATTGCATTGACCTTTTCATTGCTTCTTGTAATAATAATAATAATAATAATAATAATAATAATAATCTACTTTGATTATGCAGACCTTATTGCTACTTTATAATTTGCCTTTTTGGTTGATTTACATTGATTCTTGTGAGGTTTACGCATTTATGCATCCGGAGGCTTACGCTTCTCGTCAAAAAATAAAAATACTTCAATATTTATTTCTACCATTTTGAACTATGAGTAATATATGCTGACAAAGTAAGTTAAGCATCTTCTATTGTTTGTACGACTTACCAAACTTTACATTTTTGACTCAATTTTTTTTTTCTTTTTACATTTTTGAAGCGTTGTTTCGGGCAATTAGCGCAAAACGTCCCCACCTTTCAATTTAATTGTGCAAATCATCCATACCTTTCATTTTTTAGTAAATCCATCTTCACCTTTACATTTTTTGGTGAAATTGGTCCCTGTAGTCAAATTCTATTAAATTTCTCGATTAGCCAAAAGCTGATATGCATCACGTTCTAAAATTTGTAAGGTCATTTTTGAAAAACTCACCATAAAATATGACTTTTCCTACTAAATAAGACACTGCCCATCTATATAAAGTTGTATTTGTAATGTATTACATAATATTATAAACCATAATTAATGCACTCAAATCAAAATATCATAATAAAATATTAGACATGATTAAAGAAGGAAAATAAGTTTTAGTATCTCATTGAGTATAATTCAAACTCAACCAAAAAATGGACTTATAATTAAGAAAATATAGTAATAGTTAAATTAAAATTAGTGTCAAACAAAAATAAAATAAAATAAACTTTAAAAGGCGAGACATCCAAAACAATCTCATCTATCCCCGGTCAAAAAAAAAAAATCTCATACATTATTGTTAAATATAACTCAAAAAATATTTTCATTAATAGAAAAATGATTAATAACAAAAAAAAAAAGAGAAAAAGTTATTTGGATTAAGGTTTGCTGATAAAGTTGTTGGACTTTAGTATTTTATATTTTATCTTCCTAAATAAAATGGTAAAATGCATGGTGTGTGGTGGTTTGCAAAAATACCCTCATAAAACTTAGAAGGTAATATACATGCATATTTAGTTAACAGATAAAGTTAACAGAATTTGACGGTAAAGACCAACTCTATAAGAAAATGTAAAGGTGAGGATGAATTTGTTAAAAATAAAATACAGAAATGATTTGCAAAACTAAGTTGAAAGATATGAATATTTTGCGCCAATTACCTTTTTAGAAAGACTTGAAAGTTCACTTTGAAAGATGTAACACTTACGCTTTTTACAATCTTAACTTCGTCGATTTTAAGTCTGAACCCCCAGAAGCCGACTTGTGCGCGGAATGTAGTAATATACTATAAAGAAAATTGGGTGAATTATTGGTACAAACTTAGAACAAAAATATTTAATGTGAAGAAGATGCGCAAACCAGCAAGCAATAAAGTTTCTGACAAAAACAAAAATAAAAGCAATAAAGTGAAAAGATGGGCGATGCAGAGTTATCGTCAGTTCTAATACACTATGATTGTGCTCTTAGGTTCTTTGCTTTTCCGTTAAATTTCATCTTTGAGAAAAACATCGTCGGTCGCAAGTGGGTGACTACTTACTAGTAAAAATTTGCAAGCACAATCGATTTTAACCTTATAAACAATCAAGTTTAATGAGTTTTAAGATAATATTTAGGTTTTCAGAATATTTTATACATAAACAGTAGGGTTTATAGAATATTTTATACAACACGTAAATATTTTTTAGCGCTAGACATAAACAGTACTGTTACGGTACTAGACGGATAATGTTGTATGTTACCAGTCGCTAATATGATTTAAAAAAGAAATGGTGATGAGCTTATAGCACGCTACATCATTGTCTGGTGCTATTATAACACAAAATGTCTAGAGTTTGAAACTTCTGACAATAACATGTGACAGAGATTTTTGAAAGTATAAAGCAGTATATCGCAATCAAAGGTCTCACATTTTTCTATTCATCTTCTATATCAGCATCTAACTAACTATGACGTATGCAGGAGTTGGCTTTGTCATGAGAAATACGAGTGTTCTAAAAAGCGTGAGGCTTGAAAAAGTATCTAAACAAGGCCTTGAACTTGGACTTACCTAAATGTATTAATACGTGATAAAAGCGCGGCCAATGAGTAAATAAACATGAAACATGACAAAAGTGAAATACAATGTTCTGCTTTAACAAGATATTGGTGCAAGAAATGGCACAACGTAGCAGTAGCAGCATTGTAGCCAGAATCTGATCCTCTGAGAATCAATCATCATAAGATTTCAACAGAAGGACCCAAAGAAGCTTTGCAGTCAACTTCTTTATGGTTCAAGTCCTTCCCCTTTTGGTCCACATGGCACTCGACTTGTTCATCAATAAAGTTGTGTTATTTGAACATAAATAAATACAAAAAATTTAATAAAATTGACACATAGAACAAGTTTATTTTTTAACACATCATATCACTTTTACGTCAGCACTAATTACACACAACACTTATCAATTTTGTCAAATATTTTGTCTCTTTTTTTGTCCAACAAAAATTTTCCAAGAACTTTTATCATTCACATAGAGAGAGAGACACTACAATATATTTATTTATATCTCCCCTCTTTAATTTTTCAATTCCATTCATTTAGCCATGGTATAAATGAACACGTTATACTTTCTCTTCACTTGAAGAACTACTAAGAATTCACTTTCGTGTAGGTCACTTGTTAGGCCACTAGAACTCTGTCGATTGGTACTCTTGTTGTGATAATAAAAAGGTGAATACGGTATCTTAATCTTTCAATTCCATTCATCTACCAATAGTAAAAATGAACAAGTAATCCTTTCTGTTTACGTGAAGTACTAAGAATTCAATTTGTTGCAGGTCACATGTTAGTTCACTAGAACTGTGTCGATTGGTACGCCTGTTGTTATATAAAAAAAGTGAATATAGTATTTTAATTTTTCAATTCCATTCATCTATCCACAGTATGAATGAACAAGTTATACTTTCTGTTCACCTGAAGTACTAAGAATTCACTTTGACGTATGTCACATGTTAGGTCACTAGAATCATATCAATTGGTACGTTGGTCGTTATATCAAAAACGTAAATACAGTACCCGTGTTGGGATGAATCAAGTTATGCGAATATCAATCGTAACGTGTTGAAGATCATTAAATTAAAGAGGACTTGGGAATGGATACCAATCTGAGTGTCATTTTCAAACCAAAAGGGCCAAAGTGAATAAATTGAAAGCATCAACACTTAAAGTGAGACAAAAATCGCACAAATTAAACTTGGAATTTAGTCCCAAATCATGTCCTTTCTCCATCACCTTTTCCTTTTTCCCAGATGTAATTACCAATAATGGTGTCAAAATTAATTACTCACATGACTAACATGATTTCCCCAACTATCATCATTAAACTCAGAAAAAAAAAAGGAGAAAAAAAGGGAAAAAGATTAGTCCTTATATCAGTAAAGCCTGTTTGTTATGTTCGACTAGACAATAGTCCGGAATATCAATGGCATCTATTAGAAAACCAACCTCCTCCGAGACATAAATAATAATGAGCTTCTACCGGCCAACGCTGTGAGATCTTGGATTGTTTCGGTGACCAGATCCTTGAATACTAGGCGTTCGATGTCCAGAACAGCCTCTGACATCTCAACCGGACAATCTTCCCAACCATTAATTGCATCCCCAGCTAGGTCATTCTTTAGAAAACCACATATAATATCTAACATGTCATCAGTACTTTCACGCTGCTGGATTTTCTGGAATTCGGTCCAAATCTTTTCAAGGGATGGCGTTTCAGTGCCCCAGTTCTTCCAGTTCCAAGATATGGCCTTCCACGGAGGCAGTAGCCTGTTCCGGCCAAGAATTTCAGTGATCGTATCAAAGACAAGCTTTCTTTGGAGTCTTGAAACTTTTGATGTATCCTTTCCTTTAAGATATTGTTGCTTCTCTAGTAAAAGAAAAACATCCGAGTCCTCAGGGAGGTAATGTGATGCTCTGAGGATGTCTGATATGTAGGCAAAATCGGAGTCTTCTGATGTATCATTGCATTTCAACTGAATTGGTGAAACGTTGGGGCTCCAAATCTCCTCTTCCAATTCTTCACCTTGTTGGTCTGATACACAATTCAATACCAGAGTTCATCAGATTAGAGATAATAATAAATAAATTTCATGAACGAAAGATTATTACAAATGTAGAACGAACTTCAGAAATAAAGAAGTGTTTTCTGCCCACACATTCTACTGTCATGACTCTCAAGAATGGAAATTTGGGATTATTTCCAAGGATTCAAATGACAAAAACCAAAATTGGACGGGACCCTCGACGTAAAGGTTTGGTCAAGTTACAAATCGCCCCCTCGACCAGTTATTATGCTTGTCCGGTATGAAAAGTTCAATTGTTTATTCAATCGGAAATGTCTTCACAAAATCCAAGCCAAACCATTCATTCAATCTCATGGTCAAGGACCACATTAGAAGGCAATCAAACCACCCAGCTTCCATTCATAAATAACGAATAATGCTATGTAGCACCAGTGGTGCTTGGCACCAGTCTATGTGGCAACTAATGTGGCATTGAATGATAAGTGAAATTAAATGCATAAATAAAAGACCCACTTGATTTGACTTATCATTCAATGCCACATTGATATGGTGCTAAACATCAGTGGTGCTAAATAGCATTACTCATAAATAACAGTACAGTACAATATTGTTAACAATTGACATCAGATCTTGTTTCAAGCCAAGAAATACAGAAAGCTCCATCCAAATTAGTTACAGAACAGAGCTCTTGCCAGAAAAATTCGACATTGTATCCCCTTGAAACACAACTAGACAACATAAGTCAACAAAATTTATCTTTTTCTTTTGTTTTTTCAGCCCTATTACTGTTGAGTGAAGCCTGATCCTTCACGTTTTTCGTCTCTGGATTTACTTTCATAGAAGAGGAAACACAACATTCATTCTCCAAATGAAATTTTCTTCAGTAATTGAATGTATCCACTATCCAATGATGATCTCGACCCTACAACCAAACTATTTCCACCCTAAACTTGCTAGCCTAACATCAACCCAAGACCATAAGTTAAACCGAACAAGACCCTATCAATAAAACGACGATATATATATTCTCATTTTTTAGTCCTACGTGGTCTCTATTATGGAGATCAAACAAGAACTCACTTCTGGGTTCACGCAACTGCAGTCTCTATAGCGTGGTTTCCATTGAATATTCACGAACATAACTTTGGCTTGGTATGAGTCAAGTATAATAGTAACATGCTATGAGAATATGATATAGGACGAGTAATGGCATGGGTCCAGTACCTCTGAAGCCAATGCTACGTTTCATGGTGATCGGTGAAGGGGACGAGTCATCCTTGTAGAATGACGAATCAAGAACGGAGACGGGACTTGGTTGCAAATCGGATGTAGTCATTTCGGCTATGCTGTGAAGCAGCTTATCACATCTCTCCAGTAGACTCCTCCCTTCTTTGTATTCCTCCATCTTGGACCTCTGCAATTTGTAACAATAGCAGTTCAACATCCATCCAAATTAACTGAAAATTAAACCTAATTAATTAGTGCAATCCAGAAATGGATTTTACCTCTGTTTCTGTAGATGTAGAGATAGTGCTCTCAGAAATGGAGGAAGATTCATCCTCGGTGACAAAGAAGGTTGTAGTCTTCTCTTTTTCGAGAAGCTGAGCTACTGGTTTCTTGTTTCTCGGTGATCGATTTGTGACCATTGGATGCGTCTTCCGATCTCCGGGCAGTGGGCTTCGGTGAATGAATTGGGGAGACGCTTCGGGTTTCCGGTGATTCGTTCACTCTCCGATGAGTTTCAATGCTCAATGCCCGTGGTTTTACCGTTGAATTTGAGCGTCTAGCTCCGCCATTGCTCTCACTTCTCGTTGGAGAACTCGAGTTTCTAGTTGTTCTGGTTGGACTCCTTACGGGGGGCTCTCGTCGGGGATTTACAGAAGGCAGGCTCTCGCCGGCGAGGTTGCGGTTACGTCTCGCCTGATTTCTGTATCTCGATGGCGAAGTATCATTTCCCATTCGTCGGTTGGTTTGATGAACGGGTGTTGATCTTGAAGGCTTCATTACCGTGATTGGGGACTCGTCGTAGACGAAGTTCCGGTGACTGAACTGATTTTCCACGGAGGACTTCTGGGAATGCAGAAGTCCCTTGAGTTGCAGAGCCTCGAGGATTTGTTTTAACGTTTCCAAATCTCTAGAAGGCTCGTCGATTCCTCTCAACCTCAATCTCTTCTCAATCTCTCCTTCGACTGAAACAGTCTGCTTTAGCTCCGGAAAAACGTCCGTTGAATCGAAGAAACCTTTGCCGTGCGTTGGAGCTTTCCATAGAGATAAATGTACAGCTCTGGACGATTCTTTTGGTGGTTCAGCTTTGTTATCACTCAACGATGGATACTTGATTGGATCTCCATAACTTGGAGTCTCCAGTACAGCATTGTCTTCCACATTGGAATGGGATTGATTTGGCTGTTTGAGGTGGAAATTCTTGCCGTCGATGACGAGTTTAGAGTTGAAGAGATCCCTGGAAACTCTGGATTCCGAATTAGACCTTCGGAGTTCGGCTTTCTTCTCCGGCTCTCTATTTGACGAATCCGCCAAAGGCTCGAGACCCATGAGCCTAGCAATGACACTTGGAGAGCGGTTCGGCTGGCCATCGGCGACTCCATTTTCTACATTCGAAGGAGATAAAATGGACGCATTTTTACGGATCTCTCTTGGATGCAAGCCTCCCTTGGCGTCAGTTGTGGCTCTGCTGTCAAGCGAGAGCCTCGGTGTTTCCTTGTAGAACTTCCATGAGGATTTCGTGCCTTCTTTCAGTTGAAATACAGGGAGTGTAGGTGGAGATTTAGGAGGCAACTCCGTCGCAACCGCCGGTGACCGGGGCTCCAGCTCCGGGGACTTTTTTGGCTTTATTGCCGGCGACACTGGAGCTGATATTTCCTGCTCCGGCGAAGAATCAACAGCCTAAAATAATACCCAAAAAATGCCATCACTATAAAAATCAAAGGAAATGTAGTACCATATAAAAATAAATAAATAAATAAAATTGAAACAGATAATTGGATTTCTTACTGTGGATGGTGGGAGGCGTTTGGTGCTGGAATAGAGGCGTTTCCCCGTCAAAATGTGGTGGCGATCAAAGAGCTGAAGAATGCCCGACATACAACCCATTTGTTTCTCTATCTGCTTCTCCACATTCTGCTCCGGCACTATTCCGGTCATCATTTTCTCGTAATTCTTCAGTCTCTCAAATCTTACACAACTTATCAGCTCTCACTCACGGATTATTACACACGTTTTAGTAACTCAGTACACATTTTGGATTCTCAGATCTCTCTCTCTCTCTCCCTCTTTCTGTTTTTCTCCCAAAGAGGAATTGTCATTCTCTCTACTCTTGGGCTTTACCTGTTTCTCGGCTTTCTGCCATTTTATAGGGCGGACGGAGGAATAGTGGCAGAGAGAGAATGAGGGAATGTGGTTAGGCTAAACTGACGGGCTGGTTTTTTACTCATTCCTAGAGATGTATTTATAAAGACACAGCCTCGCCAAGGTGGTACTTCTCACTTCTTGCAAATATCCTGATGTTACATTTTGGTCCGTTCAACTGTTCCAAAATTACATTTTCGTCCTTATAACCCATTTTAAAGAAATGATACAATTCTAGACCCCAGGTGTAAAAAATGGGATTTTGATCAAGAGAGACACCATGTTTTTTCACATGAAACTAGTATTGGTTTTATGAAATTAGTACTGGTTCCGTATACGGGTCTCAACCCCATGTAAGAGAGTGCTTCATAACTAAGTCCAAGCTCCCGCTACTCGTAAAAAATGGTGTTATACACAACAAGATTGTTGTAACGTGTCCAAATGTGCATCACAAATTAAAAATAAGATCTTGTTACGCGTTAATTTTTGTTAAAACTTTTTATTTGTATTTTTGTTCAAATAGCACAGCTCAAGATTATACCATTTCCCATTTTTTAAGATGCTTTAAATTCAAATTTTAATGGACATATATTTTAAACTCGCATATATAAAATCATTTTTCCTAACTTTATACATAGGTGGGGGAAGATTATTGGGAAAACTTATACACAATGGTCATCCTGTATGTAGGGGCCAATACAATTGTCCTAATAATCTCCTACCATACGCGTGTGGCAGGAGATTATTGCTGCTCTCAACCTAGATTTTCAATAGGCTTAAAAAGGGAAAATAACCTAGATTTAAACACTAAAATTAGGTGTCTGCAGTAATAATTATTTCAATAAGTTTCATTGGATTTTGGTCGTTCTCCACTTTATGAAATAGTCACTTTTAGAATTTCATTCATGCTAATGATATTCAGAAGAATCTATACTTCACCCACCCTTTTTATGTAGGTTGGTATGTTTTCTTTACAAAAATTAAGAATGTGATAGAAAAGTAAAATTTTCAAATATTTTTTAAAGGTTATTAAATAAGTATTATTTATGAATATATGCACCACATTTACTTATTATGCAAATGGTAGAAATTAGATCTTACAAGTTTAGGTTATTTTTTCTCATAATACTCGGACTATAGGTTGCAGAGTGAAATTTTATATGATTATAAGCTACCTATATCATATAATAAAAAAGTCTTGACAATTCATTGAATTTGTCTCTAAATTTTATATCTTGATCTCTTGTCTCATTAAATTCTTTGAACAACAATTTTGCGTGAGTAATTGAGGAATTGACTTTAAACTAACAACAGAAAAATACTCTATGTTCCATTCGTTTTCATTGCAAGTTACATGCTGAAAGCGTTAGCATGAGAGGCTGTATAATAAGTTTTTATAACTTGAAATTGTTTGGACGCTGGTAAATTATGAACAAAGAGCTTGAAAACGTAGTTAATAAGAGAAAAGAGCACACTACATCAACATTAATAGTCTCTTCCATTGTGAAAATTTAGGGTCGTGTTGCAATAAAATGTTTACCCACCATACATCTCGGTCAGGAGATGGTGACTACATTTTTTTTTAAAAAAAAAAAAATTACAAAAGGGATTGTCAATGGTTTGAGAGTCAAATAAGATGTCATTAGACATTAGTTTTTGAATTCTATGTGAAAGGAGACTTTCTACATTTATTTTGTCTTATTCTGGATCATAATTGATTAACACATCTCTACTTCCTCAAACAAACTACATTCTTCGTCGAGGTCTCTTTCTCTACTCTATTATATTTTGTAATTACCACACTCACTACAATTAACGATATCAACGGAAGATTTTCCAACCATTCTAAATACTCATTTTCTTCTACACAAATGTTGCTAATTATAGTTTTGCAACAAACATACTCACATTTGTGATTGGCCATATAATAATGATGAGCTCATAACTTCGGACCTAGAAATGTTTGTCCATGTGAAAAGCATAGAAACTAAGAGATGTCCTCACTTAAATTTCACACACACATTATTTCAGTATTCTTTGACTGAATTTAAAATGTTAGTGATGAAAATATTCAACTATACGTCACTGGTACTATAATTGCAATCGGAGGCAGACTCCTCCTCCATAAATAAATAAATAATTAAAATTAATAAATGTCCTCTATATGTTGGTGGGATCATTTGTTGGGCCACCTCCAAGTCAGTAGACTAAATATTGTAATGACATTTAACAAGTCAATAACTTAATTCTATATGATAACTACACAATTAATTTATAAGATTGAGTCGCTCTTTCCCATCTCCCTTCTCAACCCCCCCCCCAACCCACACAACAAAAGGGGGGGGGGCGGGATTGGTACTTCCTTTTTTATTTTTTTCCTTCCCTCTCTATGTGAATAAAATAAAATTACGTTAGCAATTCATAAAATTAATAATATTGTTGATTAATCGAGGAGATCTCAACTAAAGCTCAAGTCATCCGCTTTTGAAGCAAAGTCAATTGAAGGTCCAGTGATCTTGGGATTTTGTTGCATATCGTACGACCCAATTTGGCAACTTGCGCATCGTTTTTTGATATTGTAGTGACATGGTTAAGTAATCTACATTTGGATATAATTCGATTTCGGAGGCATCATACATTAAAATAATGTACGGACTAAATCATTTACGTCAACACATTTTCTATCACTTAATAATATATATATATAATATAATGGATGTATTTACAAACTTATTTTAATGTTTTTCCTTCAATATTATTACCTGAGTTCGAGCGTATATATTGTTGTTTGTTCCTTCAATATTATTATGTGTATATATATGTGTATACTAGGGAATTACAAACCATAATAAATGTAAATAAACCCTCATATAGAGGGAGTTGAATTTGAGACCACTATGGCATTAATCTTAGCTTCCTAACCAAACAGGCTAAAGTCTCATTGGCTAAAAATCCTAGTTTTTTAAGTATTAAAAGATTCGTGCCCTTTCATCTTTCTTATGAACTACACTAGCATGAAAAATAACTTGCATTAATTCATTTTTTTTTTCGCCTGCATAGAATTAAGAAAACGAAGTCGATGCAGGGTGGTGCACATACATAATATAAATTAAATTTATTTTATTTTATTTTTTTGAAAGGAAATTTATTTTAGTTTTTTAGAGTACAGAGTACTTAGATTACTTTTATTTTTCTACTTAGTAAATTTGAAATTTAATATAGGTAAATCATGGATGTTTATTAGCTGTACATTTGTTCAACGGGCAAGTAAAAGATAAAAATGAAACATATATATTATAATAATAATAATAGTAATAATCATCATCATCTAATATAATCTAACAATATATTAAAAGAAGAAAGTTGGTTAATATTTTTTCCTGCCTAAATTATTTGAGAAAGAAGTCCTCTTCTTCTAATGTTGTTTGTGGATAATAACCTAATTTTTAAAAAAAAAAAATTTTTTTTTTGTTATAGTTATTGATAGGATATTCCTAACAAATATAAGTTTGCCGTGTAAATTAATTTCAAATTTTTATTCAATTTGAAGTTTTGAATTTGTTTTGCCTAATTTAACCATACTTCTACAAGCTCAAACTAATTGTACATGGATATTTATCTAAGTTTGTCACATGGTAACTTGCTATAATATTTCCTCTTTTATTATTTATGATATTAGATTTTTTTAATCACTTTTAAATTGTTTTTCCATGCAACGCACCGATGAAATACTAGCACTAGTAATAACAATAATAGATTTTGGTAATGTTAGAGTCAATATTATTTTACATAATATATATATATAATAAAGAAAATTCTGGTGGGCATATTGAAGTTGTCTGCACAGTTAGGCGCACTTTTCTCGCCCATTATCTGGTGCCTTTAGAAAACAGATTTGATGAAGTCAATATATTCTTATTACCTTTTCTTTTAATCATTTAATTTAATATTTTTATTTTTATTTTGGAACTTCATCTACATATTATATTTAGGTTACATACATCTCATATTTTCCTAATGAATTTTAATCACATGAAAATGGATAATATATCAATATAGATTCAATATTATTTGCGTTCAAGAACATAAATCAAATCTAAATATTTCCTCAGCAGCATCGAATTCATATTTCTTACCTTCATCTTTTAATACTCTTATATTATTTCTTTTGTCTTTGTTCATCAAACGAAATGATTGTGTTATCAATAAGTAAAATTATTAAAAAACCAATTACACAATATTTAAATTGCATTATATTAATATTGGAATATATATGTATATATCTATTGGTTGATTGGCACAATTACAAAATTATCAAACACAATTGTTAAATTCTTCCCGCCTATGGTACTTATTTGTCACCATTACTTATAATGTCATACCATACCAATGGTTTTTTCATAAAAAAAAATTGTTACAAATTTAACAGTAAAGAATTGAATTCATGACCTATACAATAAAAATTAGCTTTTAAATCATTATGCCAACTCTTTTTTATTAATAAATTTCATTTACATATCATTATTCTCGTGCGTTTTCACTCGAAAAAGTTATTATTAACCACATATATTTGAATTAGCAACCAAGTAAGCAATGACCCACCAATTAAACCAGAAACCTATTAGCTCAATGCAGTTAACAGGTCAATAACCGAGTCAATATTGAAAACCTATTAGCCTAGTACAGTTACCTGGTTAATAACCGAGTCAATATTGAAAACTGTTGTTAAGTTCTTGTTTACACTATAATGACTATATTGCATACAAGGAATTACAATCAAAGATAATTTCCTAAATCAAAACCCGTGCAAGGCCAGCCATGTTGTCACTTTTCTTAAAAATATTGTTACAAATCTAATTGTAAAAGGTTGAACTCATGACGTACATGTGAAGAAGTAGTTTTTAAATCATTGTGCCAACTCTATTTTTTTTATAATTTTTATTTATATATCACTATTCTCGTGTGTGGGTCAATAATCAAGTCAATATTGAAAACTATAGTTGAATTCATGTTTATGCTATAACGAATCTATCGCGTATAAGGAATTACAATAAAAAAATAATTTTCTAAATCAAAACACGTGCAAAGCCCGCCCTATTGTCACTTTTCATAAAAATATTGTTACAATCTAATAGTGAAAGATTGAACTCATGACACATATGGCAAGAAGTAGCTTTTAAACTATTGTGCCAACTCTTTTTTTTTTTTTTTAACAATTTTCATTTATATACCACTATTTTCGCGTGTTTTTAGTAAAAAAATATTATCATTAACAAAATATACTTGAATTGGCAACTGAGTTAGTAATGACCAACCAGTTGAACTAGAAACTCATTAACCCTGTAGAGTCACCTGGTTAATGATCGAATCAATATTGAAAACTATAGGTTAGCTCATGTTTAGACAACAGTGAATCTATCACGTACAAATGGTTGCAATCAAATCTAAATCCAATCTATTTGATTTGTCTCTTCAAATCAAAGAATATCCTCAAATACTAGCCTCTAAAATTTTCTATTTATATGAAATGACTCCTGTGCTCTGACAGAGAATGTTAACGCAGATTATTGATAAGAATGTGAATCAAACAATTCTACTGCTGCAAATATTGTATTTAAAGACGTTTTCAAAATTTCTATATTAGTTGAAATAAGTCACATATTTTAGTGCTCAGATAAAGTTGTTGACTTGAGGTGTTGTATTTGTGTATTTTAATTTTATTGTCACTCTACAATTTTTTTTTTCATATTTTGTATTAAGTTTTATAAGTGAGTATTTGTAGTTTCATCATTGCAACTGTTTAAAAATGTTTATTAAAATAGGTGTATGGCTCATTGGTAGTTTACTACAGTGTTAATTTATAATGTAAGTTTTATGAAACTAATTACTAGACTTTAAATTTATATGGCATATAAGTTCAATTAAATATGATATTTCAATAGTTGGGGATTCAGTTTTTTGACATGGTTTGTGTGCTTGTTCTTGTGATATGGGAATGAATGTTAAAGAACCTTCTAAAGAATTAATTGGTCTATAAAAAAAATTGATTGGTACGAGACAATAAGATCATCTACTGCCGTATGTTCTATAAACTATTTCTATTTTTTTATTATTTCAAATAATAAACATAATAGTTAATTTTTTAAATATACACATTTATAACTTTTAATAACAGTTACTTATTCCTATTATTGTCTTCTACTATTGATATAAACCAATGGACATTTGGTTATTTTGCTAAGGATTCAATGGATATTTGTACATATTTTCTTAATATTTAATTGCTAAAGATTACATGTACTATAACTTTTCCATTAGACGACATTTCTTAATGGTCTTGGATTTCATTTATCTAACTATAAAATTCTAGGACATTGATGCATTCTATTGTACCAGTTTGAAATTCAACTAACAGTTATTTGATTTTAATGTAGGTTATACATAGTAAGTAGTCAAATTCTGTAATGGAAATCCATAATGCTAGATTTGATTAACCAAATTTTGATCTCAATTTTCTTGTTCAATGCACAAATTACTAATGAAATATCTTTTAATTGCTTCTCCTAATTGTATATGTGAAATACCTATATGTGCTCATTATTCAAATGAAGTCTCATGAATATAATCTATAGTCTTAATTTTCTTTGCATTAATATATATAATGTGAGTTTTAATACACGAGTAGACACGTACTCTTAGAAACAGTTAAAATACAAAATAGAGAATCCATTACATACTGTTATATAGCGTTGGATGCACATAACTGCAAAATGTCGTGTATTTTAGTTTTTTTTGTGGCATCAAACCCCAACAAACACAATTATACTACATTTTATTTATGAAATTTCTCTAGAAGTTTACCCATACAACGCATCGGTGGAAATCCAGTTACACTAATATTTAAGTGGTTGAATTTAGGGTTTAACATAATAATTAATACTAATTATGTATAGAAAAAGTTAACAAAACTTTATATAGGTTAGTTTGGCAGATGTAAACTTTACTGTACTTTTTACTGCAATTTTCTCTTCATGTATGCGATATTGTCTGAAGACTACTTTGTTAAATCAAATGTATAACGCTATATATTAAAATATTCTAACCGAGCTATGTTGTTAAACTACTTCGTTAAACTGAATTAACTAATAAGAGGTTATTTTATTCAATATATACAATGGATAGAGGCGAATAATATATAAAGAAGCAAGAGGTTTCCCAACTACACAGTGAAGTTTTAGTTTCAATCACTTAACCCTTTTTCCCCCCTTAGTTCGCTTTTAATAAGATAACAAAATAACTTCTAAATATTTCCTTAGCCACATCGAGTTCGTATTTGTTCATAAAATGATGACTATTGGTTTTTTCCACTTTTAATTAAGATAATAAAATAACTTTTAAAGGAGTCTATACAATAATATAAATATAATAGGACCTTTGAAATAGAAATATAATTGTTAATTGATGATTGTTTTCACATAAGTTTGTATTTGTTGGTAGGCATGGGCCCCGTTAACAATTCCTCACCTCATTCCCACCCCGTACCCCATTTGAATCAGGGCGGAGTAGGTTAGGGACGGGGACACTTTGTGGCGGGGAGGGGAAGAATCCCCGTTACCCACTCCGTTAAGGATTTTTTTTTTTTAGTTTTTCCCATAACTAATATTCAAAATTGAAGAAACAGTATGAGTTGTCTTTAGTGGTAAAGACTAAAGATTAATTAATGTAAAGCCATGGTTTTGAATTGAGAGAGCCGTCTATGAGTTTATCTTTTTAATTAAATTAAACTAAATAATAATAAATTATATTCTAAAACGGGTTTCAGGGCGCGGCGGACAAAACCTGTCCCCGCTCCATTAAGCATTCGAGGTGCAAACGCTCGCCCCATTTCTTATCGGGACGGGAATGCCCTCCCCGTTCGGAGTAGGTCCCTACGGGTTACGGGGTCTCGAGTTTAAATTGTCATCCCTATTCCTTGGTAGATATATTTTAAGGTTTTGTATTGTCCCTTGCATCACATTGCATGTTACTTTTTTGGAGATATGGTTCAAGATGGGCCCCTTACTGGTCATGCATGAGAGAGAGAGAGAGAGAGGCAATTGAATCCAAAACTGCCCTTGTGATTCATTCATTTCGATGTTTGGTGATGCTTAAGGACATTAATGTATGTGGACTTGTTATCATCAAAAGAATTGAGCACCTAACATTTTATCCTGGTTGAAGATTGTGCCTAATTTACATATTTACTTTGTTCGATTGCAAAATGACCCGTTTTTATATTCTCATATTCCACCGTATTTTACTTTATCAGCATAATATGTCTGTAAAACGCACAGTTGTGAAGCATAATATGTCTATGAAATGCACGGCTATGAAACTGATATAAACTTAGCTATTGAGTTTTATTGTCTTTAAAGGAAATAAAAAATAATAATTAACACAAAAAATATTGATTCAACAAGATGACGATGAACTAATAATAAGAATTTCAAATTATGTCATCAAAATAAAGAATCGATTACAATCTACTTGCCAACATATGAGGCACATTAATTCCATACATATTGTGTTTTTTAATTTCTTTATGACATCAAGTATGATAAATATAATTACGTTACATTTTATATATGAAATTTCTTTAAAGTTCTACCCGTGCAAGGCACGGATGGAAATCTAGTAGTTATATATAAAAATAGAGCAAAAAAACCAAGGAAACATTTATGTGTGTGTGTCTATATATCTACCAAACGCTTAAATGTTGATCTTAAATTGCATAGCACTTGTTAAAATTTTCGTAAAAAGTTGACTATTCTTCTCATTTCTTCTTTTTACTTCAATACAACAAAAACCGATGCTATGTTGAATACAAAAATACCAAACTAATTATTATGAAAAAAATTTGAAAACTAATTCGCAATTTTATGGTTAATTATTTTGAAAAAAAATTGTTTTTTTTTTAATTTCTTCTTAACACATTGATTAACACATTTGATGTCAATTATGGTATTATATCTTGGTCTTAAAATCTTTTTGCTTGAATTTTCAATAAACTTTCTAAAAGGAGGAAAAGAATAATAATAATTTTACTGAAATGATGGTTTCTATGCAATCCAATCGATAAAGATAGCATAATTCACATTGTGATTTGTGTTTCTTAAAATTTTTGTAGATCTTATTTAGAGTTTCCATTTTCAATTTATAATGGAATATACTAGTCAAATAATTGGCATGTGAACAATTGACTTAAATTAGACTATTACGAACCTAGCTCAATATTTTATATTGATTGTCTCGATAATTATTGCAAGACACGAGATTCGAGATACGAAATTTTTGCATTTTATTGGGCGCAAGTATATATGAGAAATCATATGCGCGTGCATTGAACAAGATTCATATCAAATATTGATCGTAAAACATGAAGGATCATGAATTGCTAAACTCAATCCAACTCATGAGATAGATTGGTTAAAAAAAAAAAACTTCTATAAATAAAACAAAATTTTCTTCTTTACAAGATATATAATATATAAAAGCAGAATTCTAGATAAAATAGCAAGTTGGCGAGTCCTACATTGTCACACATCTTAATTCTTTTGAACCTATGATTTTATCCGTCCTTCTAAAGAGAGCTCACCCCTCCCTTATGGAGTCGTAGAGTACCACATTATTGGGCAATGTGGTACTCTACCACTCTATAAGGGAGGGGTTAGCTCTCCTCAGAATTTTTTATGATTCTATATTTGAACAAATAAAGGAACCCACCCCCAAACCCCCCACCCCCCAAAAAAAAGGCAAAATTGTAATTTAGCTATCTCCAATTTGATTCGATGATATCATCTTGAACGTGAAACTCTGAAATTAATAAAATCGCCTCCATAACGTGACGTACAAAAGATCTCGGTCGGGCCGTTCAAGCTTCCGAAATCTACATCAGTTTCCAAATTTCAGTTTATAAGTTTTAATTTACTATTTTGCCCCTAAGGCTTAATTAAGAATATTTATAAACTACTGAAGGTTTTCAACCACATTATTATTCCATTAATTAATCAAATTTAATGATTTATTGTTTTGTCTCGTGAATTCCAATCCTTTTACATGGTATTTATTTGAATTCCTTACTTCGTGCTACAATATTTTTCGCGCGGATTTGATATTCTATGGTAGGTTTTGCTGCATGCCATAGATAGCAACAGGCCCCCCTTCCCCAAACACCAAAGTAATAATAAGATAAATAATAAATAAATTGTAGCACTTTCACCTTCTTCATCTACCTTCCTTTAGCTTTCACATTGAGATGGGAGGAGTTGATGCAATAGGTAGAAGAAGAAGAAGTTAGATGAATAAAGAGAAAAATAATATATATTTCAAAATTATATATTTATTTTTATCGTATTTTTTTTTACTAAAAGGTAAGAGTAATTTAGTTCTTGTCGTTCATCCAGCTCTGTAATTTTAATTGATACGGTCTGTTTAGCAACCATTAGGAAATGGTTTCAATTATATACGAATTTGAAATGAAAGTGATAGAATATATCACATTGATATTAGGTGACAACCATTGTAGTTGATAGCTTACTCATTTTTATAGTTGGAACCATTTGTAGATGGTTGCGAAATTGATTGGATTCACCGTAGAGTCCTTTATTGCAGGGAAGTGGAAAAGTTAGAGAGATATTGCACGATTTTGAAATGCCAGAATCTTTTTCGTGTAGCGATCCCAAATGCTGAAGACAATTTGGACAAATTAGTTTATATAATAGTTCAAGAGTTCTACTCGCTTATAAGTAGTCGACATACTTATTATTATGTCAATTGGGTGACATGCATATTCCTATAATGCAATTAGCATGTATACCCCCACTCAAGCCTACTTATTCAAGTCCCAAGGGACATTGGTCACTTGAGGTTACCAAAAGATATACCTTTGCCAACCTTAATTAATTTTCTGTGTTGTCTTTACCAAACTCGACAAGTTAATCGCGTTCTTTAAAAGGAAAAAATTGCTGCTAATAATGGTCCTTAATTTATAAAAAAAAAAAAAAAGATTAAACGTCCTTGACAAGATGTTGTTTTTCAACACATTAAATTGCTTTTAAATTAATGATAATCACATCATATGAGTCACATATATTTATGTATAACATTTTGTATAACCTTTTTTTCAACAAAAATGTTATTGCGATGAAGTTTGTTCAGAATTCATTAAAGTTGTTGTAACTAGTGTCAAATGATGTTTGTAATATAGACCGTGAATTGCTATTTATATGTTATTATGAATATAACTACGTTTGATATTTTAATAAAATAGAAATTCTTATCTTGACCATGCAAGGACATTTTTCTTTGTATTTTCTTGCTTTGTGCTAAAGTTATATTTTGCTAACAATTGTCAAAAATGATAACACTATTCTCTATTATAGTCTATATCGACTCGTTATAATTCCACATATACCTTAAAAATTAAGTATTATAATTTCGTGAATCAAAATGCGATATATTCAAAATTCTCTTTATATTTTTAAACTAAATTAGATGTTGCATTTTAATAGGATATATGTCTCTTGTCTTAAGCCTATGATTGGTCAGCTGCATGAAGGGGAAGAATAAATGAAGAATCTAAACTACTTCATGCATGTTTCACTTGGCTCGGGGGTTTATAGCTTAGTTGGCAGAGCATCTTGTTGCAATTAGGTCTTGAGATTGCAGGTTGGATGTCTAATTATTAATTAGATAGTAATGATAGTATCATATATCTAAATTGGTATCTCACTTGCTTTCTCTAAGTAATAGAGAAGGTAATTAAAACACATCACCAAAAAACATTATTGAGATAAAGATGGGCTATCAAGAAGGTAGAGGAAGTTGGTCAGGCATCACAAATGGACCCTCATTTGAGATCTCTAGAGTAGAGGATCAAGTTGGCCGTTGCAAACAACTTGATGCATTAAACAGTGGCGATAAAATTTGGTCCAACTCAATGCTGCCATGTATCTAAAATTTGAAAATAATATTAATTATACTTGGTGTTAATTATAATTAGTTGGCAAATAGACCATTAATTAATCATAAAATTTTAACCTAATATTTGATATTCTTGAGTAAATTTTACTTGTGAAGTTGTAGAAGTTAACATTCCATATCCATACTTGGGTGAAGCCATAGAAGTTGGAAAAAAGGCTGGTACTCTAGGAGTACTGAACTCGGTACTCTTGACTAATCAGAGATTTACATGTGGATTCAAGAGGCCAAATTTGTTATTTAATTTGGGTCTTAGATATCACATGTAAGTCCCTGATTAGTCAGGAGTACTAAGTGTTAAGTACTCCTAGAGTACTGGACATTTTTCCATAGAAGTTGCGGGAAAAGGGAAAATGTGGCGATGAGTTTATACAATTGCACCGTCCCTTGTGGGTGAGAGAATCAATTCTTAAATATGCTAACTGCTAAGGCATAAATTTCTTGGATTGGATTTTGGGAATGCCGAATCCAATCATATGAAAGTATGGGATTCTGATGTTAGACTGTTACTCCCCCTACACCCACGCCCACCCCCACATACTTCACGTGGCGTCCACATCACTCATGGTGGACCCTGTCTGAATGCCATGTCATATCTTCCTTGGCAAACCTTCTTTCCGTCTGACAACCATTTATCTAGTCCTTCAATAGATTCTATTTATAGTGTCCAATAGATTATGTGGTAATCCTTTATTGAACACATTTGGGGATGAGCCCTCAATATGTCTAATAAGGGGCTTGTCACTATATTCTGGTTTTACAATAGACACTATAGAATACACTGTCATTTATCATCTACTTTAGGATCCTCTCGTTGCCGCTTGGATTTTTGACTTATTTATCCTCAACTTAATTTCAAGATCCTGGTCATTATGAAAAGACCCTGGTTAAAGGTTGCACCGCTATTGCGTGAAGATAGAAAACTTATATCATGGAAGATTCTCCTAAGTAGCTGTCCGACTATTGAAACAGATCATACTACGAGTTTGGTTAATAACTCACGGTTTAATGATTATTTTATTAAACAATAAAATTCTTTTATTTATAATGATCCAATTTAATAACTCAAGGTTTCTATATTATACTAGTACCAGCAACCTCACTATGTACCAGCCCTTTTGGTACGAATTCTCGACGTTCATGATGAGTCATCCATGTAGGAGCAAGAGAGAGGCTAGATATGTTAGCTAGAGGGAAGCCATTTTTGGAGGTCACCACAGACCTTACTGTTTTTTGAGGCCACCCGGTGATATCTTTAGACTGCAGTATTATTTCTGTTTAATTGTATTTTATTTTATTTAGTTCGTTTCCAGTGCGCTTTATAATATTTGTTTCTAAATAAAAGAATTTTCGTATTGAGTACAATGTAGTACGTATTTGTTTGATTAACTCATTATTCAGTTCATGTTTCAATACCATCTCTTGTTACTAGCGAGGAGATCCAAATTAATATCCAAACTCATTGAGCTATTGCATTTTTGTTTTGATAGAGAAATAGAACATTAGCGGAAATTAATTTCTTGAAACTATTATCAAAAAAGATATACGGCCAGCCAATCATCTCTTGGGTAAAATATTTTTACAATTAAATTAATACATGATAATCAATTAATTAATTAATTAATATTTTTTTTTGGGAAAGGAATGATTATGAATTAATTAGTTAGTAATTGCTATAACTTTATGAGATAATTAGTTGTCATTATTGTTTAGTAGTAGGGAAGGGTTTACCTTTTGCAGTCAATAATACAGATCTCTAAAATTATCTTACTTAATTAATTAATTAAATTTAAAGTCGGCCAATAAATTGAAGTGTTGGAATATCCGACAACAGTCAGAACTCAGAACATTAGCAAATAAATAAATAAATAAATAAAAAGCAGAAAAACACATATATATTCAGCCAAAAGGCACGACATTTATTTCTATTTTCGCGTGTAGTTAATCACATGAGGCCTCCAAGGCCCCTTGAGTCGAGAGGGATATATGTAGTACGTTAGATTTGACAATATTGAACTGGATAAGAGGTTTTATATTTTCTTTTTCTTTCATTTAACTTTATTAGTTCTATATATAAAATGTACATATCTACAAGAAGGAAACCAGAAGTTAAAAATTGATAAATGCACGGTATTGTTTAATCGTTTAGTAATCTTAGGCACCTTCGCACACTACATGTTTACTGTTCAATATTAAACGGTAAATTATTTTTGGAGGACAATATGAACGTGATATATCATTCTGAAACCCCGAGTGGTACTAAGAATCACCTTTAACGTCATAAGACTTAAAATGTCAAAATTTAGAGTTCGATTCCTGAGAACGCGATTCCCCCAAGAAATTGAATTTACAAAAACACTTCAATCGTGTAGGCTCCAAAGCAGACAAAATTGTCATACTAATGTCATCACAGTTATATGACTTGTAGAAATGATCCATAATATGCAGAGAAGTAATAGATCAAAGATCGAAATTTCTTTAAATATTAATTCATTTGAGACGAGACGTGTCAATACTATAAACAGGATGTTACAATCTTATTTTTCTATCTTTGTATGTAGAGTAAACCATTTATAAGTATCCATATCCTATGTCTTTCCCTATATACTAAGGTTCTAAAAAGCAGAGTGTCAATGTGTGACAAAAACGCAATTAATACGCGACATGGTGCAAGGCATGACGAAGCGTGGACTTCAAGTTTCAAGTATAAGTTTTGTCTTAACATCGTCTAAATGAGCTTTTTAAAACACTACTAGTAACTTTTGCTAGCATTTCTCAACATGTGAATCCCCGTTTAGAAGTCTAGATTGTGCCTTTTCTTTTGCCTATAAATACTCAACTTCTTCCATCCAGACAAGTACTATAATTACTTCACGAGATAATCTTTACATTTAATGGGGTAAATTTTATCGTTCTAAAATAAATATTTTATACTGCAATATGTTAATATGTATCGTTGAATTCAAGAAACAAAACGTGCTAGTGTACTTTAATTTTCCTAGGGGGGTAAAAGGAAGGGCAAAGGAAGCTTGAGAGGGACTTGAGCATGGCAACATTATCCTAGGACAATGGGATTAGATTTAAAAAACGATGTATGGGCCAAAAAGGGACAAAGTGAAGATGATGTTATTAAGAATGCATTGATGTTATTAAGAATGCATTTAGATTTTCATCACACAATTTTTCTTTAGGCTCAATGCGTATTCTGTTACAGAGTTCACGTGCCTATCACGTTTCTCCACTTGTACAAAATATTGGAGCCTATCACTTTTCCTTTAAATCAATTTTTGTCATGTTTGCACGAGTGTTCTCTAAATGGAACCTACATTGTCTCCATAAAAAATTAGCTGAATCACATGTTAATCTAAAAATACAATGAATGTGGGAAGTTTGCGGTATACCATTATACTTTGGGAATCCCAAACTAAACTGCCAAAAGAAATGGGCTTCTCATTTTTCATGTGCCCTTCACATGCTTGATGGTTCCTCCACTTTTTTGTGTGTGAGAAAAAGAGAGTGAAAGTGTGTGTGAGAGAGTAAGTGTAAGGGAATAACAAGAATCCATAGCCATGATGCTAAGTGATTCTTCTTTGTGAGTTGTGATTATTCATATGGTTATGCACTTTTGGAAAAATATGTCTTATTATAAATGAAAGATAATTATTTCTCTCTGTCTTTGTGCCTATTTGAAAGTTTTCTGATAACTTATTTGCCATTGAAGACGTGGTGCAACTTGTGAGACTAAGGAGAATGATCAATAACATGTGATAGAATGATAAGAAATTCGACCGAACAAACGAGCATTTTTTTAACCTTTATCAAGTTGTGTAGTGCTGGATGTGTATTTTGCCTTCATTTTTAAAAGGAGGTACTTAATCCTACAGTAGCAATTTCAATTATCAAGAAAATCCAACGGCCGTTAATATAAGAAACGTTATCTAGGTACTGTTTCCTCACAATTTTATAAGAATAAAAGTATCCCAAAAGCCGTTAGAATATAAAAAAATGTGTCCAAGGCAAGTTGCAACAATTTAAAGTTGTCAAACAAAATTGTTTTCGAAAATCAATGTAATAATACACATGACAAAAGGATAATTAAGTTAATTAATTACCATAAAATCTGTCAGTAAAATAATTAAAAATTCTTAACTTACTGTGATTGGCTTTAGCCTTTAGGTGACATCATTGCTGCCTATTTACTGACTAATTGTACGGTTTTATTTATTAAATAAATAATAATAATTAATTAATTTATTGCTCCAATAAACTTGCCTAGGTTTACATTCCTTATGCTTCCCCTACCCGCCTACCACTTCCAAACTCTCTTATTTCAGTGGAAGACATAATTGTCTTTGCTATTACTCATTTTAATTTTAATTTTTTTACCATGGAAAATTTATAATTGCTTGTATGCGAAAATGAAACCGAACCCTTAAAAAATAGTGTGAAAAACTCAGTTAAATGTGATCAAGGTGCACAAATATTTGCCATTGTAGTGAGATTTGGTTTTACTCAATATTGCATGTCGCATGATCAAGTCTAAAATCTTGCGGTGGTTATAAAAATTGGATGTTGCCTTTTCGAACAATAATGATAATGTTTAGAGACAGACAACAAGACAAATTTTATGAAGTATAAATGTTAGAAGGTCTGGGAAGAAATTATTGAGGTTGAGTAAATGATAGAAAAACATAAAGAATTTTGGAGATAGTTCATGTAGAAATATGGGTAACTGGCGCATAATACTTTTAGGCATCATTATGCAAATGGACATCCTAATCCTTTTTTTTTTTTGACAATTTCACCCCCTTTTCATATTTCTTTTGCAGAATTTGCCGTTGAAATGCGTTCATATTTAATTTTCTCCATTTTTATAAGAGAATTTATGTGCATCCATAGCTAAAAAATTAAAAAGAATGCAAAAAAGGTTCAAAGTTAATTAGCATTATTGAAAAAATAGTAATTTTTAATTTTTACAATACTACAAATTATTTTAATTTGTTTTAAACAACACTAATTGTTCGGGGACTTTAGCATTTTTTTTTTCAACTGTGAGTCGAAAAAAAGGCTCTTCTAAAAATAGAGAAAATTAAACACAACTTGATAAGGACGAATTCTGCAAAAGAAAAAAATGATGATGAAAATGTAAAAAAAATAAAATAAATAAATATATACAAAGGAAAGACTATAATGATGTCAAAAAGTAATAACATTTTCAATTACCTTCGAAGTGTCGATAATTTAAGGGTCAAAGCTCGATAAAATTTGTTTTGAAACTATTAGTAAAACCACCTGTGTATTGTACGGGTAGAAAAACCTATTGACATATATTATTAGATAGTTACATAATAAATTTGCAACATTTACACATCGTTGGAAAATCTAAAAACACAATGATAGATTAATTAAATTAATAAGACCAATGGACTTAGTAATCGTGAAGTTCAATATCGTTTAGAAAAAATCTACATTTTTTTTACATCTAATATCTCGTACATATACAATAATGGGAAAAATCTATTACCATCATTCAATATATTCGAAAATGTAAGTTCAACTACAAATGTATAATATTATCAAATTTAAATTTATCATCTCTATAACTAAAGTTAGCCATAAATATAAGAGATTTCAACCTAAATAATAGATTATGAAAGATAAAACGTGAGTCAAAACAACATATTATAATTATAATTATTAAAAATATTTGTTGTAAGTATTTTTACGTATAGTTTCTATTCTAGAAAAATGAAATGTGATAATAATTCAAATAGAAAAATGTATTATAATTTATATTTAACTTATTAAGTCATTACCAACTCAAGACACCACATTTTAAACCAAATCTCAATTTTCATATATCATATAGTTCAATTGAAGCGGGGTCAAATATGGATATATTTGCAGAAAGAAGTGACGTTTCTCTCACAATAGGGAAATAAGTCTTCAAATTAATTAATTTAGAAATTGGGGGGAGGGGGGAATGAGGTATGATAGAGATCACATTTTAATTAATTTGAAAATAGAAGGAATCTTAAAAATAAGAAAGGCAATGAGGCGTTTCTACTAACCCCAATCCATATATGCTCCATACCTGTTTGAATAAAATATGGGGCAGCGTAGGTAAAAAGTACCCATTGCTCGCTCCATTAAAAAAAATGCTAATAAAAAAAAAATTCAAAAAGAATCTAAAATGCATAAAAATATTTCAAATAATATTAAACTCACCAAGGTACACCGATGAAGATGGTGCATAAACGAATTAAGAGAGATTAGAGTTTGTTTTGAAATTGACTTGTCAGATTTGATATTTTAATTTATTAGTGAAATAGCTTAATAGAAAAGAAAAAAGAAAAGGAGGTAAAGTCGTTAACGCTTAGGTGTTAAACTCAATTTGTCATAGGTTCAAATCTTCTCTGATTTCCTTTGCGAATTTTTTGTTTAAAAAAAAAAAAAAACAATTACCCACAAGATTTACCAAATTAAAAAAGGGGAAAATAGCTATACAAAAGATATCAAAATTTAGTTCTCTTGATTAATATATAGATTCGGGTGTAAATGTGGCATTTGGGACCGTGGCTAAACACAATGCATAGCAAACCATCGAGTTCAAGTCTCGAACATAAGTGTTGTCCAGGCATCACTTGAACGATTTTTTTAGAACCTAGGCTAAAAGAGACGTGCCACATGAACTCAAAACTAAATTTAAAATAGAATACGAGTTCTATATTTTATACATAACACGTAAAGTTAATGGTAATTAGATGGGTCTCATGTTTTTATTAAAAAACTTATATCTACTTTTCTTTGTACATGTAGGATTTGCATTTTTTCTATAGAGCTTAATATGACGCTATAATATAAAATTAACTATCAATAATAAGCAGTTAAGTCAGGAAGTCATATTAATTTCATACATGTCGTGACTTTTGATAATTAGACTCTCTTATAAAACCCTTTATGACTCCAAAGAAAATGTGGGACTGGATTGATATGCGTGTTGGGCTATTTGGATGGACTTTTCAATTTGTCTATCAATCTATAAATTATATTATTTTTCATTTTTTAATTTTTTGATTTGTTTTACATTTTTTATTATAATTAAAGGAATCGTCACAGGAGAATTAGGAAGGGGCACCCTTGGTCCATCCCTCTCCACAGGTTTACTTATTTCAAAAATACTACTCCATTCAATACGAGCTCTCCTTGGATTTGGGGTGAATTAGTTTTTTCTTTTCCGTCACTACATCAGTTTAATAGTATTGTAAAAAAGAAAAACTAAAACCTAATAATTGTGACTTTTATTTATTTATTTTATAATTAATTAAATTAGAATTTGAGGGCATTAATGTCTTTTCCAAATAAAAATGTGCAATAAGGTGAAGAGTTGGAGTTTATTTGTGTCAATCAGACTTAGGTATCAAAATGTTTTACAATAATACGCTGAAATTCAAGGCCGGACTCTCTCACATATCTATTCAACGTAACGATGGATTCTCATACGAGTCCAAAATCCAATTGTCTAGCCCTACCTACCACAAGCTACTTCAACAAGTTTCTACCAATCATTTTATTCTTTTTTATTTATTTTCTAAATAAATGGCTAATAGCGCAGTCTAATTCTAACTTTTTATCTTATTGTGTAATCTAAACTTAAACTTTCAAATAATGGCAATTTTAATATTAAATCTCATCTCTTTCTGCAATTTAAGCTTTCTGTCTAACTTAAAAGGACCATAATACCCAAAAATTCTTTTTTTTTTGGTTGCAATCATAATACCCCAAAATTCTAATCAAATTTAAAATTAATGTATAACAAATAAATACAAATAAATATGTCATACTCATGAATTTGAGTTAATTATTTGAAATGTCACTGAACTTTAAAAAAGTCATCTTACTTGCCATTATATTTTAAAATATACTTCAAATGCCATTAAACATTTGAAAAAGTTGTCTCTGATACCACTATACTTTAAAACTTAATTCACTTACCACTAAACTGATAAAAAAGTTTTCTTATTTGCCACTCAATCATTATTGGGTTAAAAATTAATAAAGGATAAAATATGAGAAACGAGTTTTACTATGTGATAGTTTTTTTTTTTTGAAGTACAATTGCAATCCGCATATGACAGTACAAGTGTATATAGATATATCCTTCTGAAATACAGCACATAGAAATCAGCAATACAAACCCCTATACATGGGACTATAAGAAATCAATAATACAAACCCCTATACAGGATACTAAAAACTACGTATAAAATGTAAACAAACCCCACATAGGAGAGAGAAATCAAACTTGAGACCTTTACGTCTCAGGGCCTAAATCTTGACCCCATAACCAAATGGATTAAGACCTCATTGGCACTATGTGATAGTTTTAAATCATTCATATATGAACAATCAAATGATAACTTTTTAATGAAAAAATAGCCGATTTTAAGAAGTTTAATGGCAAATCGAATAATATTTTGATAAGTTTAATGGTGACCAGTAAGTGGGATGATGTCAAAATATAATGACAGATGAGATATTTTTGAGAAGTGTAGTGACATTAGAGATAAGTTTTAAAGTAAAATATCATTATGAAATCACTTTTGTAAAATTTAATGACATTTGAGATAATTAACTCTATGAACTTAGCATATGTTTTGCAATAGTTTATAAACATTATCATTTGTTTTTTTTCTTTTTAATATGATGTAACATTTTAACTTTTTTGGGAAAAAAATCTCCAAGAAATAAGTTTATAAACAATTTGGCAAAATATTGTTAAATTTTAGCATTTATCATTTTAGAACATTTTCAAATCACTTGAGTTGATTTCTTTGCTTTTCTTTTTTTTCCCCTAACACAAGCAAATTATGGTCTTTGACTTTTTATTTATTTCTCGTTTACTAACTTAATTTTTGGTTTAGTTAGAATTTAATGGTTTAAGTTAAAAGTGTTACTCTCTCTCATATAGGGTTTGGGCTGTAGGCCCAATAATATCCAAACCATAGCCCAACAATCGCTTAAGCTCAATTGCTAAGGGAGTCGTGTCCAACTCCAGTGGATTAATATTATATTAAAAGGTCCATTAACCAAGTTAACTGTCTTAAATGAATGCGCCTGTGCAATACTAGGCCCAAGGATCCAATTCCAACTTTAGTTAAGTCTGGTTAGGTCCCTATATTTAAGTCTTAACTTCTTAAGCCTAAGGTTAAAGGTACTTTTTATATATTAAACCTTGTCGGTGTATATTTATGCATTTATAGCGGTTTAAGTTTATTAAATCAACAAACTCCTTGAATCAGTTTTCATGCCAAAGGTTATGGCGTAATGTGAAGGATATTTTTGATATATTGTCCCCTTTATCAAAGGAAACCAAAAAGGTTAAACCTCTGCCATCCGCTAGGAGGTATACATACCTTCCATTAGGCAGAATCAAATTCACCATTTACCATGCATGAACATCAACCAAAACAGATCTTTCATTAAAGCACCAGAGGGCAGTATCATATAAGCTCAAAAGTGACCATTTACACATGAAGTTAGCCATTACATCAAAAGGGACGCATGATTAAGTTAGGGAAAAGATTACATAACCAAGTCCACATGACACTAGTTATTAAAGCCTATAGGCTTATCCAACCAAGCTGAACTCATCCGTGCAGAGATGAATCCCGGAGATATTATAAAACATTTGCACGTAGTAGTGAGTACCAACATAATAGTAAAGGCCGGGATGTTCCTCGTGCTAACCCCATATGTCACTTTACTCAACGAACATACTTTGAGTACCATCAAGAGATGTCAACCACTCACTTGCCGAGAATTTAAAGTAACCATGCCTAATCATCTACAAAAAGTGTCGAAAAATGTAGGATGCTGAGTAACTCGATTATACATGCACCGATAAACACAATAGATCAAGGGATTCAAATGAAGATAGCCAAACTATGAGCAAGGATTCAAGGATTCAATCAAAGAGTTCGATCAAAATTCAATCAAAAGGGCCCAAGTTCACCAATTTTCAACCACAGCGCCTGAGAGTGCTCGAAGCAATAGGCTTCACATATCATATCATGTAATGTCCAGTCACAATCAATAGATTTAGTTGTGCCACAAGGACCTTAATTGACCCCTATCAAGATCATAAAGTGCGCTCATGGCAAAATGAACAAAAGGCTAACATATCATTTCATTCAATTCCATTCAAAACAAATGGGCATGTCGAAGTTGGTGTCTCCAAAAATATCAATGATCTTGTCAAGTGACAAACAGGGACTTACTCCCTAAGAACCAACAATATCCTTCAAGAGATCATAGAATACAAGAAGGAATAGTAAAGAAAAGTTCATTAACACAAATATAATATTGTTAATGACTGTTGGTGGCTTAAAACCCATGCCAAAACCCTGATTAAGATAATCAAAAGCATATATTCTTAGTTTGGCTATAATTCTACAAACTCAAAGGTATGTTTACCCTAGGCATAATAAATTAAATATCAAAAGCATGTATTTATGGAGCTTGAGAAGTTATTACCGAATCTTCTTCACAATTTGTTCCTTATTAACTCCAAATGAAACTCCTAAGTGATATTTCTAGATTTTGCAGTAGGTAAATGCATAAGAACACCAGCTATCTTTTAGGGTTTTTAGGCTTTATGTGTAAGAGAGGGTGGCTTTTCATTTTCCTTTTGGAGGCTTCAACAGCCGTGTGGTCTAAGAATTTGAGGTCTTTAGAAGCTGCTCCATCTCCCAAAATACAAGTCCCAAAATACAAGAAAGATCACAAGAGAATGTGTGTTGAGTTTTGAACAAGTGTTGTCCCTTGTGGTGACACTTGTCTAGCATGCAAGACTCTAACAAAGGTTCAATAAGAGCTTATAATATAGACACATGGACTAGATATTTTGAAGCTCATATTCTTATTTTATTGTTTCAGGCTAGCATGCATTTGGTTCAAAATATCATGAATTATGTAAGGCTCAATATAAAAATAGACAATTTTGCCTCTGAAAGGTATACATACCTTCAATGGATTTTTGAATTTCCATTATTTTCACTATTTTGATGAATTTTCTAAAATTCTTAAAAATATTAAGTATTGAAAATTACGGGGTATTACAAAAAAGGCCAATGATGTCTAGCTCGTTTGGTTAGAGGGTTAGGCTAGATACTAGGATCTAGATGTTGCAAGTTCAAATTCCCTATATGGGGTATTTTTTTACAATTTATTTGTAGTGTGTATTCCTATGTATGGTGTGTGTATTGTTGATTTCTCCCGTATGGGGTTTTGTACGAATATATATCTATTCGCATTTGTATTGCTATACAATGAACTCATAATCTTACTTTCAAAATAGTTAAAGTATGTTAAATTACACTAAGAATATAAAATTTGTGGTCAGAAAAGTCGAGTTTGAAAGGTTGAGGTTAGAAAGCACAGTGATTCTGGACTTGGCAGTTTTCTATTGGTTTTCGGCTCTATACAGAGCCAAATCTGATTCCATAGAAAACTATAGAAGGCACATGGGAGAAAAGCTAAGGTTAACTAGTAGGAATTAGCCTTTTCTAAAGGGTTGATTTCACAAATGGTCTCCAACTTTCACAATTTTTATCATTTGGGTTCCTAACTTTTTTTCAATATCATAGGTCCCCAAACTTTCAGAAATCCTCTCATAAGGTCATTCATGACATTTTTACCCTTATTATTTAAATAAAAACAAAATTTTTTTCTACAATACAGTAAAAAAATAAAAAGAAAACCTAACTAATTAACAGAGGCCTCTTTTTGTTAACATAGGCCCTTCTAATTAACAGAGACCTCTTTTCTTCAGCAGATGTCCTTTTTTGTTAACAGAACTGAGGCCTTTTTTGTTAACAACACTCCTTTTTTGCTAACAGAGGCCCTTTTTTGGTACAAGGGTCCTCCGTTTTGCATAAACAGAGGTCTCAATTTACGAAAACAGAGAGCTAACAAAAACATAGATCTCTGTTACCAAAGTAAACAGAACCTTCTGTTAGTTCCTATCACATACACATTTCAACTAAACACTTTCTTGTACGCTAAACACTATACATCATTTACAATTATCAACGCTCATGAAAGTAATATTTGCATTACAATTGAGTTCTCTTTGCATATTCAAAATATAAAGTACATAAATCCATAAATGTCGTTTTTTCCCCCATCACTGTCAGTTGCATGTTCGGTTATCACAAAGTGGTAACTGTGAAGTACATTTTAGCGTGTTGTGTCCAACTGCTCCGCACCTACCACACTTTTGCCTGTTGTGAAACTTTCCAGTTGATGGAATTTTTGTTTTTCTCCTGCGGCCATGCCTAGGTGTATATAATAGTGGTAGTACAATCATAGACTTCACACTTTTAGGGACCTCCCGATTAGCTTCATTGGGTATCGGGACAATATATTCTTCATTTTATGCCCTTCAATAGTCAGCTTTATAGTACAGTGAGCTCAACAAGTACGGTACATAGCCTGCCTCTTTTGCAGTTGTAATTGCATGCGCACAAGGAAACTGATCTAATTGAAACCGTTTACAGGTACCGATCTCATCCAAACTAACCGTGTATCTCATTTTTCCGTCGCTCACCTCATATCGAAACTTATCCACTGCACTCACTGTAAATTTCTGAGACTTGTTATAATTTTACCGATATTTTTCCTCCATATCAGGCGTTAAAATACTTGTGTATTGCTGTGAAACCCCACGCCTCTCATGAAACCACCTCTACAATGTCTTCCTATTACTTTCAAGTAATGATAATATAGGAAACTTTTGATTTTTGTTAACCAATGCGTTCAATGACTCTGCATATTGATCGTCATGATATTATAACGGTTTCCTTCAAAGTGTGACCTTGCCTAAAGTTCAAGGGTCAAATCTCTCAAATACACTGCAATCGCCGGATCCAAGGTATCAATCTCATGTAGGTATTTATCGAGTTCTTCAGTAGTGTATGCCTCCACCGTTTTTACGAATAATGGCATAATCTGTTTCAACTTCTTTGGATTTGAAACATTAGCCCTAAGGTTACCCCATATGTGATAGATGCAATGACAATGATATGTATTTTCATACACAGCTTCAATGCCGGCTTTTATACTTAAGTGATGATTAGACATAATACAAGCTTTGGAGTACCTCCCGTTATTTGTTTTAGCTTAGAAAAAAAATTCAGTCCATGATATATTGTTCTCCCTATCAACTATGCCCCAAGTGACACACCTTATCCCAAGTTCCTCTAATCTACTTGATGTGTGACGTGCGCCGACGATAAATTTCAACTACAAGCTAGAATTTACCGTCAAGGCTCGTGAACATTCTAATTATTCTATAAAAATTTTGACAGATCTCCCCTAATTTATTAACAAAACCAACCTGTATAAATGTAGCATCAACCCATTGACACTAACATATCAAAATATGACAAATGACATCATTTCAAGAAATCATACTTCCCACACAAATAAATATCTAGCCCAATGATCATTCCCACGTATTCCCAATGTATATTAATAATTTTAACCACGTCAACCTTATAAATCATAGTATTAACAAATCCTATAGCAATTCATTTTGTTAGATGGTGGCTCAATTCTCAAAAGCAGGCTCTACCATAGTGCTGCCCAAACTCCAATTGCTTCCTAAAAAGAAAATCATTTAGGAAAACATATGAGCTTACTAGCCCAGTGAGCGGAGTTTTATAAATAAATATGCTTTGGAGAGTCAAAAATACATATTTTGCAAAAAGTCTCATATAAAATGTACAAACCACTTCCGGGTTTTCATAATAATGTTCAACATAAATCGAATATCATCATCAAGTTGAATTCATCTCACATCAAAGTATTTATGGAATCATTGCGCTCTTCCGATCTTAAAAATTCATGTCGTTCTAAGAATCATCATAGAATCCACCCCAAAGAGTATCAATATTCTCATCTCATTATGTAACTATTGTCATACGCGCGTAGACACCAGTTTAGGCTATAGGTAACTTATGACCCAGTAGCCTGGGTGGCGTTTATCTTGTCAGCTTGAGCCATAGGCCCCTTCGGTCATATACGGTATATTATTTTGTCAGCTTGAGCCATATTGGCCCTTCGCTTATAGATGACGTATTCATAACATTAGATACAATTTTGGGGGTTTTCATGCATCATAAATCATGTTTCAAATCAAACATTTAACTAAAAATCACGAAGCATGATAAACCTCATATATTTTCTCTAAAAATCACGGCATCATGTTTGCATAAAACTCTACATAAACTTTTCCAAGAGAAATCCGCATAACTTTTCTAAAAAAAATCAACCTTTGAAATTTCATAGAAATACATTTATCATAAAATATTATAAGTTTCTGTGAAATCAAAGCATAACATATCTCTTTTAGAAAGAAAAGAAGAGGAAAAGCTCCACTCACTGGATATATATATGATTTAATTCGGTTAATAAGCCTTCACAATTTCTTCCGTGTGACCTGAAATAGAACATGAGTAATTTAATTAATAACCCATTTATTTACTCTTTCTTTAAACTTTTATTAACTTTATTTTCTTTATTTCTTTCTTAATGGTGCAAAGTTCCTAAAACACTATATGTGCAAGATAAAACCCATTCACATAATATAAACTTTCTATTCTTTTAAACGACTCTACCCTTATTTCTAGTTCAATTAATTGTACCAATATGAATTTCCTTTTGGACTACAATTTCCTTTTTCTCATTCTCGTTTATTTTTTGTCCTTCATAACATATTTCACTAGTTAAAAATTTCTCTACTTAAACTAAAGTTTATCAACATGAAATTTCCTTCGGATCACAAATTCCCCATTTCATTAAATTCTCAAGATTTCTTCATTTTCTAATTTGATATAGTTATTCCTCTTGTACAATTATTCTAGAATTTATTCCATCTTTGAGAATTATAATAATATCACCTATTAAAATCTTTGAATATCCACTAAATAACAACACTAACTCTTCACCTTTAACACTAATTCTTTCTTAACCTTTAACAATTTCCACATTCTCCTATTTAACATTAAGTTGTTCATTGCTAGCATTTATTCTCAATCTCACCAACTTTCTCAATTACCATGATACCATTTCACAAAATCCTCACACTAACTTAAAGATAAAAATTTCAACTTATTCTTCCATATAAAATTTTATCCTTATACTAACCAACTATAAATTCTTATAATAACATCAAGGACCTCAACTTTCATAATCAATTAACGGTTTAATGCCTTTAAAACATGTAGTAAATAAAAATTACAACCTAGTATACATGTTCATAAAAACTCCATAAACACTATATTCTTAAACTTATATAAATCCAAAGCTTAACGAACAATAACACTTACTTGGTTGTATTCTTGTCTTATTTTCCTTTCTTTCTTAAACTTCTTCCAACTTTTTTTCAAATTTTTTTCCCTATGTCCAAAACTTGGCAGAGGCTTCGGAATCTTTTGCCTTCTTTCTTTCCTTCTTTTGTTTTGTTTTTGTCTTTTTATTTTTGTTCGTTTAGTTATTATACATATGGATATAGATATATATATATATATATAGATAAATGACAATTGGTCCAAGTTCTCACAAGAAATCTCTAGAATCTTGGACTTATTTCAAATTTCATTTTTCATTTTCTATTTATTTCTTTTTTTTCCAATTGAACCTTTGATTTTGTATTCGTATTTAATTTAGTCATCATGTTTCACTCTATCACATGGAACGAAAGTATAAAGAAAAATTTGGGATATCACACAAGCAAGCGGGTAAATCTAGATGTTTGCATATTGACATATAGCAACAATCATTGTGCTTCCATATTTTGCTTTCAAAGAAATTTCATCTACACATATTATGGGCTGCATCATTTGATAACCTCAAATGCAAGGTCCGAGTGCCATAAACATGTATAAGAAGCGGCTCTCACCATCAATCTCAATAGAGAATACTGTGCCTAGATTTGTTCTCATCAAGTTATGCCCATATGCAGCCAATTTTGTGTAGCTATCCTCCGGTAAACCTGTGAGATCTTCCAATGCACACTATATTGCTTTCCTTCTAGTTTGATAGCTCAATTTAACCCCAAACTCCTATCGAACATCATTAATGACATCAGCAATTTTGCTTGTCTATGGCCATGTCATGAATATCTATAGAACATGTATCTTCACATGTGTACTTGTAAACTTTGAAATAGTCACATGATCCTATCTTCATAGCCCGCAAATGCCACTTGCAATTTTCATCCATGCAAATTAAGGTGTATATAGTCTTGTTTGATTTCTTCACTCTGAATTCGAAATTGTGCTGCATTGCAAGAATTTGTATTGCTATCTTAAGATCCTTTTTTGTGTTAAATACGTGGTCAACTTTCAAGTCTTTCTCTTCAAGAATAGTGTGTGAAGTATGAGATGAGAAAGGCAATTGCTTAATATTAGACCACATAGTTTGCTCTCGATCATCTTGCATCTCTTGTCCGTATGTTGGGCACATAACTGTTTCAGGCTCATTTACATTCTCTGGATGAATATCAACAGTGTGCTCTTCCGATCTATCTCCACACCGTCCCAATAACCATCTCTATAATGTTCAACTTTAATTCTATCATTTGTTTCAAAGTCAGACCGAGAAGGACTGCGTTTATATGCATTTTCAATTGTATCAGTAGGTGCCATGGGTTGCGTCTCAACTGGATCATAGTGTGTTTAGACGTGGGCCTCAACGTGACCTTTAGGAACGAGTGTCACACACAGAGGAATATAGTTACCATGCTTAACAATAGATAAAAACCACTGTACTTCATTGTTTGAGTTGATCATGACTGGAAAAGAGAACATTGGGTCACCCCCAGGGTAAAAAAAAAAACACAACTCAATTTTTTGTAACGTCAAATCAACGCTAAGCAGATGTTGCACTTTGCAGATCGGAAGAGCACACGTCTGAATTAATTTTGTGAACAAAGTTTGCGTGGATATAGGAAGCCCATTCAGATCCCATTTCCAACTCTATCTTCCTTCACTATCACTTAACCACTCTCCGTAAGAAACTTTAATCCATGTCGTTGAATCCATATCTGAAATTAAATATCATTGCATATATTTATTTAGTTTAACCAAATACAATTAATAGAGGGTTGTTAGACAAAAAAGAGGCCTCTGTTAATAAAAGTAGTCTCTATCTGTTAAAAAAATGGCTTCTATTGAAAAAGTCATCTTTTTTGACATTAGACGTATGGCAACATAACAGAATAAGATGCCTTTATTAAAAAAAATTGGCATATGTTAACTCTTCCGATCTTTAACAAAAAATGACATCTGTTAACAAAAAAAGAAATATGTTAACAAAAAGATGCCTCTATTAAAAGGTGCTTATGTTAACAAAAAAATTGGCCTCTGTTAAAAGATGCATCTATTAACCAAAAAATAGCCTCTATAAACAAAAAAGGGCCTCTGTTAACAAAATATGACTTCTATTAAAAGGTGTCTATGTTAACAAAAAAGGGACCTCTGTTACCAAAAAAAAGTCCTCTATTAATATAAAATGGTCTCTGTTAACAAAAAAAGGGTTTGTTAAGAAAATTTGACCTCTATTAAAAGGTGCTCTGTTAACAAAAAAGATTCTCTATTAACAAAAAGTGGCCTCTGTTAAAAGGTACCTTTATCAACAAACAAAGTTTTCTGTTAACAAAAAGAAGTATATGTTAAGCAAAAAGAGGCCTCTGCTAATAAAAAACGGCCTCTGTTAACAAAAAAAGAAGCCTCTGTTAACAAAGAGTGGTCTCTGTTAAAAAAGGTCTCTATTAACAAAAAAGGGGGCCTCTACTGTCTCTGTTAAAAAGTTGGCTTTGTTAAAAAGTTGCCTCTGTTGACAAGAGGCTCTGTTATAGACAGAGCTATCTGTTGAAATGTCTGACAAAAATTATATAACTTCAGAGAGTATATATACAATGACTTATTGAACAATTTGATTACATACAATCATTTCAGAAATTTTTCATGAAACAAATTGGATTTTTAATAGCAATACTAAAATATTTTGGAACAAATTTTGAATTTTACAGACATTAACTCACCTATGCAATGCTTTCTTATTGGGTTTCTTTCCCTCTTAAATAGACCAAGATGAGAAGAACAAATCTGAAAGAAGTAGGGAGAAACAAAGAAAAGAGGGACACTGACAATGGAAATGAGGAAAATCAAAAAAAAAAAAAAAAGCCACAGTAGTGGAACAAGAAACAAAACAGCAAATCGTTCAGCGAATTCCTTTTTCTAAATTTAATAGGTAACATAGACATTTCATATTAAGGTTTGGAGGGTATTATAAACTTTTTAAACTTTAAGGCCATAGAAGATAATAGGAGGCCAAAAAAGAATAGCAAGGTTTTGACTAGGCATTTTTAGAAAATCTCCCCGATTTTGGGCTGGTTGGCCCAAAAACTTTTTTTAGCCCAGCCCAAAGATAATATTTAAATCTTCAGCCATTTTCCTCATCTCAAACAAACCCTAGCAGCCCCTTTTCTCTCTTTTGTACAGTTTATTTCCACTTTTCAAATTTCATGCATCCATTAACCAAGAAAGAAATGAGAAATCAGAAACTGAAATAGCAAATCAAGATCTACTCAATAATACTCGTGACTAGTGAAAAATTGAGAAAAAAAATGAAAAAGAAAGATTTGTTGAAGCTCGCGCTTCCAGTGAGAATTGGAGAAGTAATCAGCTGGCGGGAATTGGAGGATCAAAGGACGCATGGCGACGGAGGTGAACTAGAGTTGGCAATGGGGTGAATCAAACAACGAATCAACTAGTGGAGTCGAGGTTAAAGTTGAAGTTGGAGCCTTGGAGGTGATTAAGAACTTAGAGGTAGTAGATGATGACGGCTTGAAATTTCAATTTAGGGTTTTTCTCATCTTGTTTGTGTCTTGAATGAGTGGATATGCTGATGCAAAATGGATTGCATATTTGCATTTAGTGTTTTGTATCCTAAAAATGTGTTCCAATTTTAATTAAAAGAAATGGGTTTAAGTGCATCAGGTTGCAACCCTCAACCTGATAACGGACCCAACCTGAATCAAGCTGGATGTGTTGAACCCGCGGTTGACTCAATATGTCTACAAAACTTTGTTGGGCTGTCGGTTATAATGCCCAGCCCTATAGGTAAGTAGAGTGGAAATAAATTTTTTTCCTTTTTCTTTTTTATTCTTTATTATTTTTAAAATAAAAAATAATAAAAAAAGAGTAATTTCTTCTTGCCATATCTACGTAATTATCCACCCATATTCTAACTCAGTATAAATGACAAATTCTAGTAGCCATTTCCAATAACAAAAGATGCGGCCCACAATTTTGCTAGTTGTTTATCATGCTACTGTCAGAAATAAAAGAAAAAACTAAGGGTTTTCTAGAAAAGGAAAATGGTGCAGGTATTTATTATTTTCAGTCATATAGATCGGAAGAGCACACGTCTGATAGAATGTGTAATTAACTAGGTAGCTAGGGAAATTTTTATTTTCCTTTTTATTTTTACTATTTTCTAACTTTTCTTTTAAAAAGTAAGGAAAAATATGTCATAAAAGACCTCATAAGTGAATTTATAAAAGATTGTAGACTTATGTCATTGAAAACAAAGATTAGGGACCTAAATGATAGAAAGTTAAAATCGGAGGACCAGTTGTGAAATTAACCCTTTTCTGAACTGTAACGGGCGAAATCGCCTTCGGGGACTGTCCCTCGCGTGTTCCCTCCCTATAGATTAGTCTGGCATGCAGAGTTGAAAATTATCCAGATTTAGCACTTGGGGTTTTTGCTCAAAGCATTCAAATCAAACGGGTTAGCCTCAAAGATTTTACGTTTCTGTTTGTGGGTTTTCGTTATTTTTTTATTTCATTTCATGGCTTCTCCTTTGCTCAGTGGAGTTGTAAACCCCAGAGTCATCAGGGGAAATGCTCCAACCCCAAATGGCCTAGGTTTTCTTGGATCAGATTTGCAGGGAAAGCATTTTCCTAAGTTAAATTATGTTTCTTGTGGCAAATTCTCAAGAGCCCACAAGTCTAGAACCCTTGTATCCCCAAATTGTAGTGTTTCAACATCGAGGGCAGCGTCTCAGCCAAGGTTCATCCAGCATAAGAAAGAGGCATTTTGGTTCTACAGATTTCTATCAATTGTTTATGATCACGTTATCAACCCTGGCCATTGGACTGAGGATA
>CAVNYN010259274.1:0-11088 GCA_963692815.1 Nyctanthes arbor-tristis
GGCCATCATCCTACATGTACTCTACACACACACAGTAGCTACGGCTGTATTGAAATTAACGTATTCTTCTTCGTATTATTCAGCCACGCCATTTATAGTTCACTTCTTGGCTGCTAAGCCAAAGAAGACACAATGATTTGCTCCACTTGTCAATCATTCCAACTTTCATTTTTTTTTCCCTATCAATTTCACTAGCTGCCATTCAAAGGGAAATCCCCGTATATTTTAAAGGGTTAATTTCACGAATGATCCCCAACCTTTGCGTTAAGTATCGACTGGGTCTTTAAGTTTTCTTCGACCTCCTGAGTCCCCAGCCTTTCATAAATTCGCAAGAAATGTCATTCTTGTCACTAGTCCGTTAACTTTACATAAAAATAATTGTTATACCCTTTAACTTTTTAATTTTAAGAAAATGTTTAAAAATAATATAAAAAAAAGGAAGATCCCACACAACCCACCTCCAACCCCTACCCCACCCTCTTCCTCCCAAGAGTGGCAGCTGTAAATAACAGCATTGTGGCATGGCAGCATTTTACTGCCAGTTTCAGCAGCAAATGGAGGGATTCACCCTCTCCTTTTTGGCAGCCAGAACAGCAGCGTTGGCTACAGTTATTTTTCTGGCAACAGTCTGCTACAATTTATGGCAGCATGGGAGGGGTGGGTTTAGTGTTTTTGTTTTTTTATTTTTTTATTAATTTTAAAAAAATTTTAAATTAAAAAGTTAAAGGGTATAACGGTTATATTTATAGAAAGTTAACATAATAGTGACAAAAGAGACTTTTCCTGTGAATTTATGAAAGGTTGAAGACCCATGAAGTCAAAAAAAGACTGAAGACTCAGACGATACTTAATTCAAAGGTTATGGACGATTTGTGAAATTAATCCTATTTTGTAGGAAAATTCTAATTGAACCAAAAAGGGGACAAAAAAAGTGACAAAATTGACATCTGAATTATGTGATAAGTGTTGATATAAAAGTTATGTGATGTGTTAAGAAATAAGATTGTGTCATGTGTCAATTTTATTAGATTTTTTGTAGTTATTTTGTTCAAATTGCATAACTCTATTTTGTAGCATGTACCTACCTAGGGGGTTTGTTTTATGTGTAGTTTTATTTAATTAAAAAAAAAAAAGGCTCTACTAATTTATGCCTGCAATGATGGATGGCATGTATTTGACTCTTTTTTTTTTTTTTCTCTTTCTTTTGCCCTTGGGAGTGGCATCATGTGATTGAATCTCTGGTTTCAAATTCAAAACCCTATCTGTTTTCCTAGAAAATTATACATCTGTACGCTCACTTTTTATGTATTATTACTCCTTTTGGAAGGGGGGGCGATTACATCCTTTGGCAGGATGTTATAATATATAGTTCATTTATTTAGCAAAACATTTCAGGAATGTGATGCAAATACACAAGCCTTGAATAAATGATCTCTTTATTATAAGGAGAACTTTCCATGTGCACATATACTGTGACAAGTGCAGAAAGGGGGAAAAACGCCATTTGTAAAAGGCAGGGCAAGTCATGCAACTAATCTTCCGACAAAAGTCTCACCCATAAGAATAGACATATGATTAACCAATTCTGCCAACATTTTGACATGTTATTACATAGACCAATTAGAATAACCACCTGTCTCACCCATCACCATTTGTCCTCCAATTTCTACGTATTTGCGTCTGTATGCAAATTTATTTTATTGAGTTTTAATGAGAAATATGAGAGAATAAGTAAAATTGAATGATTGAGACTCGTACAGTACATGAGCCTCAGAAAATATGTGAATGTGATTAATTTGATCAATTTTTATTTAAAAATAGAATTGATTTGCAAACATGAGCCAATTGGTATAGTAATATATGTCAACTTCTTGTTAAGAAAGCATAACTATATAAGTAGTTAATGACCATGTCTCAAAAATCAATTAAAGAACCAATGATTATTTCTATTAAAGAACGTATATAGTTGTAAATTGCAAGGAACCACTATTGGTTTCTTGCATATTATAGGTTTTTTGCATATTATAACTGTGTTGGTTCCCGTTATTGGTTTGCCGAACAACTCTAGTTGAAGTGTTGCTTAAAGAACGTTGTAAAAATGCTTTAATTTTACTTTTAAAAAAGAAAAAGAAAAAAAAAACTGCAAGTACTGGGGATGATAATATGAATGCAGAAATCTGCCCGGAGAAGAGAGAGAATGCACTCTGATTGTTATTATAATTCAGCTAATACGAAGCATGTGGTAATCATTTAGTTACCTGCTAGAAACCGAGGCAGAAAGCTGCCTTTGGATAACGAAACAGCTTAAGCTTGACTTTCAAACAAATTTTACGCCAACTCAAAAAAGCAGGGAACAACAAATTAGTGGGCCTCTAAAATTTGACAGGTTCCCTTAGGAATCGCTCCATCTGGCGTGCCCTAGTCTTTATAGACATGTCAAAAACTCTCTGTCCAAATTCCACCGTAAGCCCACCAAGAATACTGGTATCAATCTGCGTGCCAGACCATGAGACCAAGTTACAATTGTTCCTCGGATCACCAAAGAAAGCAATTAGCAAGCGACAATATATTTGAAGAGTTAGTACCTTCTGTTCAACCTTAACTTTCTTCCCTTGTCCAATTATGTCCTGTAATGTTTTTTTCAATTCTTTCTCCTCTTGTGGAGGTAGAGGCTGGTGCCACAAAGAATTGACAAATGAGAAAGAGATACAATACAACTAGTAAAACTTGTCTAAACTGAAAAGCATTGATAATCTATAGACATCGCATATTTTACAGACATCAGGCTTGAAGATACATAAAGGAAAGAAATGGTGAAAGAAGGGAAAGAGGAGATCCTGTGCCATCTACATAGATGAGCCGAGACCACCTCTACATCTTCTAGAAAGACAAAGTAGTGATACTCGACATAACAAGATAAAAATAAACCTCATTCGCAATACATTCTGGTAAGGCTATACAAACCTTTTTCAAATGTTCCATTTAACTTATGTCTTATCTCAATGGAAGTTAGTAAAATAAAATCCTTGGAGGCATACAATGTCATTCATTTAATACATCTATTCCTCATCTAAATAATTCTTCTGAGACTGTTACTTCAGAGAATAGCAGATCTCAATTTATGCAATACATACCACCTACAATCTATTGTCAACCCACTAATATATCATGAACTGGTGCCAAAATATCTAATGGTTAGTGTATGCCCCCATTTCTAAATCTTATTTCGACCATTAAAGTGGAGACATGCATCTGTAGTAAATCCATATTAATTTTATGTTAGTCATATTAATGGTTAGTGTATACCTCCATTTCTAAATCTTATTTCAACCATTAAAGTGGAGACATGCTTCTGTAGTAACATCCATATTAATTTTACAATAATTCTATGGGGACATTCTTATTCAACATTTATGAGTGACATTCCCATGTGGCATCCTAATCACCCATTTTAGTCATTAAAATATTGGGCTCCATTCAAACATTAAAATCCCCAAATTGTCTCTCTCTCTCCCCCAAATTCCCAGGCGTTTCTTCTCCCCAGATGCCCTCTCTGTAAAGCCTAAACTCTCTTCTTCCTATCTATCCATGAACTCTCCCACCCAAATTCTCAATCTCCAAATCACTTCTCAATAATTTGTCCTTCCAAACCTATAAACATTTCAGCCTGAGCGAATCAAATATTTCAAGAATGGAAATTTACAGCAACAATGATGAACCAGAACCACAACCACTGGTGTTTGTGATGGAGTATCTGGAAACATCCCGGTCAAGAGAGCTTCTATACAAGTTTCCCGACAATTCTGCCTTCGATTTCGACTACTCGATAATACACAGTGAGACATGGGCTGAGGAGGAAGAAGATAGTCAGGAAACTTTTCGATTTCGATTTCGACTCCTCGACCTTCGATTTCAACTAGTCGACAACTCAGGAAACTCGGCCTTCGATTTCAACTAGAGTCCAAACTCGGCCTTCAATATTCGTCGATTTCCAAATTCTCAATCTCCCAAATCACTTCTCAATATTTGTCGATTTTGATTTACTCGACAACTCCGCCTTCGATTTCGACTAAACTCTCTTCAGTTTCGACAAAGAGACATGGGCTGAGGAGGAAGAAGATAACACACAGTGAGAGGGAAAAAGAAACACGTGTGGGAATTGGGAAGAGAGAGAAAATTTGGGGTTCTAATTTTTGAGCGAGGCCCAATATTTTAATGACTAGGATGGGTGATTAGGATGCCACATGAGAATGTCATTCAAACATGTCAAATAAGAATGTCCCCATAGAATCATTGTTAATTTTACGTTAGTCATATGAACATTCATCTTACTAGAATTCTATACAACCAAAAAGGGGTAAATAAAGCTCAAAAAATTATGGCCTTAAATTATAATCCTTACATTATCACCTATCTAGCTTTAACAAACTTCCAGCAAAGGGTCTTCCTTTTTGAAGGACGTATTTGTGGCACTAGTTCAATCACGACAAGTAACATATACAGTAGAAAGGAAAGAACACAAATATGAAAAGTCAACATCCTACAAAAACTAGAAAATTTGGACCACCTTTTGTTGAAAAGCCAAAAGGAAACCCTTGAGAGAAGTTACAGATGCTCATATATGCAAGCTCGCCAACAATAACAATCCATTATTTCCATGATTCTGATAAATGTTCTACTTTCTGTATATTGCATATGGTAATGTACAATGTGCATTCCTCCATCATCCATATCAGCTTGTCTGCTGTGATTAGAAAATTAATGATTTCCTTGTAACATTTGGCCAACCATGTTATAATCCTATTACCAAAATTGAAGATAGCACAACTTCTGCACTAAATTTCTAACATTAAATAAGACCACTCGTAATCATTTAAGCTTTTAAAAAATAGAAAAGATACAACAAATGTGGTGAGAGTCGGTTTTCTAGAAGGAGGTAGCTTTTACACTCAGATGTCTTATACTTCTCTTTCTCTGTGTGTGGTGCTGGAAGATAGATGAGAAGTTCCTGTTCACATGACCAGTAGAAGAACTGACATTTCAAGAAGAACTTACAATAACAGATGTTATAGTTGCTTTAACTTCTCCCTTGTGTGCCATAGTCATCTCTGCAAATCTCTGTGCTATACGTTCAATGTGTCCTAGCCTCCTAGATTCAGCCACAACAGCTGGAACAATTATGATAAGAGAATTACACAGAAGTGGATGCATTTACAAGTCCAGAAACTTTTAAATGAACTAACACCATCTGATAAAACAAACAGGCAGGCACACGGAATTCATTTCAGTAATGAAAATGCCATAAGGATAAAAGCTAATAGCCTGGCAAAAATATACCTTCTTAGTTTGGTGTTTTGAACATTGTGAAACAGTTCATACATAATGACAGAAAAGACTTGCAATCTAGATGACAAAATGGGAAAAGTTGTGCAATTAATATTGTGGCAAACCAGAGCACTGACATCTCATTCAAACAACAGAGTAAAAAAATACATAGATGCAGTAAAGATGCAACATATTAGCATGATGAAGTTCCAGTCAACTATAGATACCATTTACCCAATTATTAAGCCAGTAAAAAAATAATAAAAACAAAAATATACATACCAGTAGTCAAGGTTTATTGCATATATTGACATGCTCCTAGAAAACCTTGGTTCAAAACAACAAATAAAAGCTAGTTGCAATATCAGTCCAGTCTCAAATAATACAGGCTCTTAAGAAACAAAAAGAGCTGTTTTTACCCAAGAAGTTTTTGGTGATATCTGAAAATTTGGCTTGAGCACAAATATCATTTACAGCCTTCACTCTGGTGTCAGCCGTAACTGATAAATCCTTCATGAACTGAGCAAATGTAGAACTTTTCTTTGAAGCCTCAACAAGGGTACAGGTTCAGATTCCACATTATCCAATACATCGGCTTTAACTGCTGCAATGTACAAAGCTGAAGCATAGTTTCCAGAAACACCAAACATTGTCAAAGGGACCTAAAATTTATACAGAGAAATCATGGAACGTCAAGAAATTAATCAAAGTGATATAAATTAGAAACCATGACATGAAATACAATACATTCGTTCAATATAATACAATGCATAATTGAAGCTTGTTCTGACCTTTGTTTACCACATTGCGTTTACAAATGCGGCATGTATGGTTAAAACTTCACTGACTTAGTCTTGAAATTATGGGGGATCAAAAAGGGAAGGAAAAAAAACTTGATGCAATCCATTACCGGAATAACTTCAATTGGTAACATATACTTTAGTTGTTCATTTACTATAAATTGTCTAAATTTCAAAAATGTTAAACAAATTGACATGTCCCAAGAGACCTCGAAGTGCGACAAAGATAGTTACCTTAACTTTCTGCTCTTTTGGAGTAGATGCAGCAGCATAGTTCCTGGAGAACTACAAAAATTAATACATTTATATCAATAAAAGAAAATTTCTCTGTTTTCCCTTTACATAAATGGGTAAACTAAGACCAAACAATGCTAAACAGAACGCAATGAAAACCCATATCCAGTAATTACAACCCATTTTGAAATATATTATTCCACAGATCAAAAGTCGCAATAAGGCCCCAATAAAACTAAAATGCTCTTTCGGTATACCTCATGGTTGGTGAGAGTTGGGTTGAGGGATTTAATAGAATCAGATCTATGGTTAGCGGTAATAGTGTTGGAGGCGACTAGCCGGCCGAGGAGTGGAAGTCCGTTCCACAAACGCCCTGCCATTGCCATTTCTTGAATTTTGGATTTTGAAAGTGCCCTGGACTACTTGTTTCCTTGATTTCCTTGCTGCTATTTCGCGGGCAAGCCTGTATGGAGTATTGTTGACTTTCACCCTTTTTTGGCAACCTAGGGACTTGAACCTTGTTAATAATAATAATAATTATTATTATTATTTTCATTCATTTTCTTCTCTTTTTCATTTTTTTTGGTGGAACTTTTTCACTTCCTTTTCATTTTTTTTATTACTATTATTAATTTTTTTTTTTGAAATGAGGTTTTCATTTTCTTATCATTTTATTTATTTGTTTATTTATTTACTTTTGGGAGTATTTACTATTTTATTTGACTAAATAACCATCATTTCACAAATTTTTAATATGATAGCTTAGAACGCCCAAAAATGATGAAACATCTGGTGAGCACTTGTAGTATTAGATTATTAAATAACTTTCATGTGAGTTATCCTACTGTGAGACAACCCCAAATAATTTGTTCAATAATCTCTCGCCATATATGCTTTTAATAGGTTAATCCACTAGACGTATGTTAGATTTATCCCCTCAGCTAAAATGCCTACGAAATGCATTTATTCTTCTTCTCATCACTCAAATGTCATTCATGTTACAATTTTTCCCCTTCACAATGTGTAACAAAGCTCCTAACTAGAGTACCATTTTGCGGTCAAATCATGCTGTAATGACAGAACGGAAGAAAATAATTTGTACTTTTTTTTTTTTGAAGTAGAAAATTGAAATTTTTGAAAATGAAAGATTTGAGTCCATTCATGCTTTTTTCCGAATAAAAAACTTTCCTTACAATTCATGACAATTCATGATTATTTAATATAGTTCAGTTACCTTTCATGTTGCAATACTTCTATCACATTCCACTCTTGACTTATTTACATTCATCCCCTCCGTTAACCGTCCAAACCAGGTTGAATTCACTGGGAATAATTTTACTTCGGCTATCAAACATGAAAAACCTGTGCAGTTCACGATTCAGTGCTTCCATCAGTAAAAAAATCATCCCGTTCAGTTTGCATAGAGCTTTTGTTTCATGGAGTATAAACATTCACTGCAAAGGTTTAGCTAGAAAAGAAGAAAGCTAATTTATAACCAACTACAATTCAAAAATCAATACTTGATATTCCAGAAAACGGAGGAATGCGCATCATCAACAGCGTACTTGAGTGCAGGTGACAAATATTCAGTCTTCCACTGTGCCATCAACTTAGATCTCAATAAAGATAAGAGCTCCTTGTAACGAGATTGTTTCTTCTTCAGCACATGCGCATAAGCATATAAACCAAGCCATATAATTTCTTTCTTCTTAACATCAAATTTTGGACGAGTACCCAAGTCAGCAATCAACGAGTGCATCCTTTTCTTCATCAGTTTGTGCATGTACCTAAGAATCAACAAGACATGCTCTAACTAGGCAGGAAATAAGTAACAGATGGCCAGAATAATTGCACGGACGAAAAGGAAAAAGAGCGCACCTCAAAGATGTATCAATTGCCTTGATAAAGAATGCAGGTCCGAAAGTAAACATGGGAGACAAGTTGGCAACATAACAATGGAATTTCATGGCACAAAGCAAAAAGGCTTGATAAATATTGAGTCGAACAACAGCAGCAGAATTGATGTTGGAATCATAGAATATAGGATGACATTTAGGCCGGAGATAATCACACAACTTAGCCTTCAAATGATGTCCTACTTTACCCTCCCAGCTGACTGTCAGACTAGAACTTAAATGGGAGTTCCTGTACCTGCTCATTATGTAAGACGTTGTGTTCAGAAACGGAAAAAACAAAAGAATGTAAAATTTCACCCGGAGGACAAAATTTTCCTTTATTAACTTCCAAAAAACCTCAGACAGTTCAAATACTCTGCCAAGTTGCTATAAATATTGTATGATTTTATTTAATATATATTTTTTAAATGATACGAGGGGAGATAGGGGAGGGAAGGGGTAGGTGTGATTCGAACCCGAGAACTCCCGCCGGGAACGTGAATGCCTAACCACTGTAGCACTTATTCGAATAATAATGTATGATATTCATGATGACCAAATTATCACATCATATCTATAATTCAATAAAAAGATAAAAGACGTGCATTAACACAAGCTGAAGCAGTTAATATCAGAGCAACAATGTACAGCAATATCTTAAGACCCACAAAAAAAGAGGAAGAAAGTGAAGAGGAATGCAGAGAGTGCAGAAGCTGCTGAATATGCTTCTGTGAACCAAAGCCTTTTGATTTATTTTCTAATGACAACTAAATCTGGTTCCAATAAGGGTGAATTTCTCCAGTGAAAATCTGAATGTAATTTGTAATTTCAGTGATAATGCTATCAGCATACTCAAATTATGAACAAGCAAGTATATTTGATATCAGACATTCCAAACTATCAAGTAAAACGAATGTCCAATATATATTGTCCATATCATGGACAGACCTTGCAGAAACATAAGCTAACCATGAAGTTCTTATCAACACTGGTAGCCGGTACGGATTTAAAAGTGTATCCAAGGGATGCAGCTACTTTGCGAACAAGGATAAATTTTCTCATTGTCCTTCATTCCATGATACTTGCCCAAAGTGTTTGGTGACAACGAATCTCTGGTGCTGTAGGACTGAACAAGCAACTAGGGCAGATTAATACCGCTCAGACTTCTGTTTTGTGAGAGTGCTTTGCTTTCATGAAACCTTACAGTCTGACATGATCCTCATAATAAAAAACTTTTATAAGTGTTCAACAATGACAATGGTCAGTTCCTGTGTAAACTTGAATCCATGTACATGTCACAGACACAGAAAGATGCATAGAGAAGCATATATTGCAGAACCCAAACCCAAAAAACCCCCAGAATAAATAACTTAATTAAAAATTTAAAAAATAATAATAAGTAAAGGTTATCCTTTAGATGGTCAGTTGCCCATCAGCGATCGCATTGCGTACAGTAGGTGGTACCATCATGTGATTCATGAAAGCTAGCATTAATGAGAAGTCATGATAATTATATGATGTAACATGCGCCAGTTACGGTAGAATCCAAGTTTCATTAAATAATATTATCCAATGATAAGTTACTATCAGAAAGGAAATAACCTTGTGTAGTCAGCCTGGATTTCTAATGTACGACAATTGAGAAGCAGCCCACTCCAACGAAGAAATGAGATGCCATCTTCACCTACATATAACCTTTCTGCTGGTAATCTTAAATTCTGGTTTATATCAAAATTTAGACCATATTTTTCCTCATTCATATAGCAGTTGTATTCACGTATGCCTCTATGCAATCGGCTGAAGAACATCGCAGACTGCTGCTTTGAAGTTGATAAGAAGAGAAAATCATCAATAAATCTAAGCAGGAGATACTTCGGAACACATGCAACCATTTCTTGTGCAGGAATGCTTCCTGAAGCTGAAGCATCATGAGAATAACGCTTTCTGGAAACGAATGTGGTGTCAGGCTCACAAGCTTTCTCAAGGAATGGAAAGATAACATTCCTCTCCATGTGCCCATAGTAAAATGAGCAGAGCAGAGATGACAAAACACTTCCTTGAGGTATACCAACACATTGCTGGTAAAAGTTTCCATCTAGTTGCAGCACATTGCGTTTTATATGCTCATTAAATATAAAATGAATTTCTTCCTTTTTTACTTTTCTGCCAGGGACCTGATAGCAAAGGTCAAAAGTAACACAACATTTAGCTATTCAAGAAAAGAGACTGTCAACAAACTAAAAAACTTTAAATTATACATTCACAAGAAACATAATCTGTAACATAGGCTAAACGAGGAATTATCACTTGCCATATGCAAGAACTTCACCAAACTTGTTCGGATTGAATTCTCCACATCCCTGTTTTCCTCGCCCTAACAGTAACAAGCCTTCCCATCTTTTCTAATGTAATATATGTGGCTTCTTGCAGTTCGTAATTCAATTCCGTTCAGCCATACAGTTTTGACCCTTTAAGGAACCCAAAACATTACAAATACATATACGGCTCTTGTTCACTGATTAGGCTACAAACAGCAATGCAAATCACAGCTATAGAATTGGTCTTTGATCTAGTTTAGAAACATCACCTCCAACCATCATGAATTCCTTAAGTTACAATCATAAATTTAGAGGATCCATCAGTAAACTTCTACATATATGAACAGTAAGTTGATGAAAAGAATGGGAAAAAGGAAAAACAGCTTGCTGTCATTTTAAAATGCATTTGCAGCTTACATAGAAACCATAATATCCATTCAACATCTATATAAAGATCACGGTAAAGACACTAACCAATGGCAACATAAATTCCAGCTGCTTCCTTTTTTTTTTTTT